>VWZL01003481.1:0-33537 GCA_013396915.1 Stercorarius parasiticus | reverse complement strand
GGGGGGGGGGGGCAAATATGCAGCCTTTTTTCTATTCAACTAACTTAGTGCAAAGAAATAGGACCAAGTGACTTAAAGCCTTTGTACCATTCTCTGACTTAGTGCTTGCTTATCCTGAATTGCAAAGAAAAGCAGTACATGAAAGGCTTTCTTAGCTAGGCAAACTTGGATGCTCTTAGAGATGCAGTATGTGTTGTGCTTTGGGAGTGTGTAAAATAAGAAGTTTGCTTCTGTGCAGTGCAGATCACCTGGAATTCAGAGGTCTCAAATTTAATCAATCGTTTGTAATCAGAAACAAATAAGTCAGTATTACGGTTAATTCCATTACACTTGGTTATTAAAAGTAAAAACAATTTGAGCAAAAAATTTGCTTTTGTCATAACTTTACGGATATAAATTGGTTAGCCATGTTTCTCTCCTGCATATATGTACACACATAGCAATAGAGTTACTAGAATGATATTTTTAAAAAAGAAAATATTGTAATACAGGTAAGAGAAAACAAGGATGAAGCAGCTAGTCAAAATAATGTATTAATTAAAAGTACTGCTTTTCTTTTGTTAGAGCAGTGAAATCCCAGGCAGTGTTTGGGAAGCATTATTCTTGGCCTGCAGAAGCATCAAGTATTCTTTTTTTCTTTTTTTTTTTTTTAGAGGCCTTAAAATGTCAGTAAAAACTGGTGGTTGGAAGCACTCAGCAAAACAGTAAAAAAAAAAAAAGGGCAGATGACAGTATTATTCTCTCAAGGCTGATGACCACAGGAAGTGTATGTTTTGAAGGTTGCTTACTTAAGGATTGATTCTGGGTTAACAGCACAGTGAACACAAGGATGTGCCTGTAATGCTTGCAGTGTTCATGGGGTGGAGAAGCAGACTTCAGAAGATTAATATGCTTTCGAAGATAGATTCTTTAGAAATACAATATTACAGTGTCTTGCAAGACTCACCTTGATTTCAGCCAATGAATGGAGAAAACCTTTTGAGATGAGGAAGAAAGCCTGGCATGCATAGTGGCAGTTAAATTTTCATGAAACCTAACAAGAGGATGGAGGCATGAGGGAGAGCACTTCATAGCCCCTGTGATGTACCATCGCATGTTTTTCACTTGTTGTGTAATGCCTTCAGTGACCTGGGAGAAACCCATTTTAAAACATGTAAATCTAATAGAAAGACTAGGGCTTGGAAAATCAAAGGAAAATGCCTCTTGAATAACATTTTTTTTCTGCAGGAATAGAAAGAGATGATGAGACACAATGTTTAAAAACAACAAAAAAAGGAAAATAAAAAATACTAGCAATTTTGTGGTGCATAAGAAAGGTGATAAGCTATAACCTGAGGAATGATGGTTTCTTTTTTGCATGATTTCTGTGGCCATGCAGTGAACAGAACCAAGCACTGAGTTTTAAGATGGGTGTTTAGATTCCTGAAAGGGCATATAGAAAACGACAAAGTTGAAGTGAAGGTTAAGTCAGCCTTACAAAGGACAAGTTTTGAGCACGTGAGAATTTTCCGTTAAAGCGTTGGCAGAAGGTGTGAAACGCCTAATGTCTATATAGATAATGATGTGAAAGTATTCACCTGAAATCCATAGGGAAATCCTTTTTGGTGTTTGCAGAGGGTAAGTACGATGTCACAAGAAGAGGGATTAGAATATTTTATTAAGGTAGTCTTCCCCAGGATGGGAACATGACAAGAGCAAGTGTCACTGATAGCTTCTGTCAGAGTCAGGAACCTGAGATTTGTGGATCTCTGGTCTGATAGAGCAAAACCGTTCTTACATAGCTCGTCAAGTCTGTCTGGTGGCTATGGCTAGAAGAGTATTTGGTGTGGGTAAGGAAGTGGTAGTTGTATACTAATTCACCTTAAAAAAGGACAAAAAAAATACCTTCCACAACTAAATCTTGTCAATCAGTATGCCTGTTGTAGAGAAAGAAAGCATGAGTTATTGCAGTTAATTCCTGCCCTAGGTACTGGAGGAAGGAATGGCTTTTGGAATAACAGTGCTGAGGTTGCATTTGCCAAATACACTCTTTAATGGTGAATACTTTGGTATTTAGTAAAGCTAATGGACAATGTGTACCAAAAAGTAGCATTTTCCTTTTGAGTTATAGTACAGCTTCCTAAAGCACCTTATTTCTTAGCTGTATGTAGAGTTTAAAAAAAAAAAAAAACCCCAAAAAAAACCCCCAAAACCCCAAGTTAACCCTAAATCAGAAATGTATATGCAGCTGAGCATTGCTTTTCCTCAGACTTCCCTGGGAACTGACTTCAAGACATCAGTGGAGTTTATGAAGGGTTCAGATGGCCTGATTTCCTTTAAAGGCTTTAACCAGCAAACATGTTGCCACAGCTTATCAAGTTTCTGTGAGAGAGCCAAACCACAGGAACTTAACTGCTAGCCATAGGAGGCAGTTAGGCTAATAGAAATGAGCCCTGCTCAGCTTTGCTCTGAATTAAGAGGGCGTTAGGCTAAGTTGCATTATCTTGCATTTGCTTTCAGCTAAGAACATCCACCCAGACAGTTCCCACGACTCAGCTGACAGTAATTAAATTACAATCCAAAACCTGTTTCTCTCTACTGCTTAAGGGAATCCTAGTTCATGAGTCGAAAAGTCTGGCAAGCCCTAGTCAACACTTTCTGTTCTGTGCTAGAACATTTAGGATGTTTCTGGCAGGGGAAGTCCCCCAAGTGCATCTGAGTGAACTGATGCTCTTTAACCAGGTAGAGATACTGCCAAGCCCCACAACTTTGCAGCTGTACTATAAGCATGTCAGGAACTCATGCGAAAACTAAGCAATGAATGGATAGAAGTTTGGTAGGATCTGATAGTGTAGAGGTGAGTGAGCCCTATTTGTTCAAATTCTAGAAAAGACATATATAAGCAGGATAAATGAAGTGTAGTCTTCTAGGTCACTTGGCTTGAGGATATTTATTTGCGTTGCAGAAAGAGATGATGTGCCTGTATATAAGTTTAACACAGCAGTTTAACAGGGAATATGAGTCTTCATACTAATAAGGGGATAAATATTCTGCTATTCTGTGTTTTTGGACTTCAGTGTTGTAGGTGGTCAGGTTAGTGTAATGTCATGAACTCCAAACTTTGCTTCCTGAGCAAACTACATGGTGGTTGTTTGTATGTACCTGATGATGGTATGTACCTCTACGCATCTAGAGAAAATGTGCTTTGTGCATGTTGGTTGTTTAAAATGCATGCTTTACACAAGGAGGTCACACTAACTGTGCTGTATAACTTAAATTTGTTTGTTTTCTGTTTTAAATAAAAAATATAAATCCACAGAAAGGGCTTCATTTAGGAGCCTAAACCTTCATGCAGACTCTGTCAAAGGTTTCAACATGGGACGAGCAATCAGTACTGGTAGCCTGGCCAGCAGCACTTTGAACCGACTTGCCGTTCGACCTCTGTCTGTTCAAGCAGAGATTCTGAAGAGGTTGTCCTGCTCTGAGCTTTCACTCTTCCAGCCACTTCCTGGCTCGTCAAAGGACAAGAATGATAAGACTCCATGGGAGGAAAGACCCAGGGTTATGAGCAAGTCATTTCACGATCTGAGTCAGAGCCACATCTCGGTTTACCCCCCAAGGAAAAATATTATTACTGCTTTGGACTCTTCCCCACAAAAAATAGAAGACATAATGGGAAGAGTCTTTCAGCAAATGCCAAAATTTGATACTGGATCAGCAGCGGGAGCATTAAAACTGAGCAAGTAAGGGTCTCTCTGACCACCCTGCAATATCTTTGTGTACAGTCAATGTACAGTTTGCATCAGTTTTGATTTATTATTCATACCATTATTTTATTACATTGATCCTTCCCTCTCCCAACTTCCTCTTCCCTCTGTCTGGTTCCCCCTTCTCTCCTTCTCCTCTTTAAGTTCAAAATCTCATGCAGGTTTAAGTAGAAGCCCTGAAAGAAAGAAAAATGACTCAGACTCATCATCTATTGAAGATACCGGTCAAGCCTATGTTGTAGGTCAGCACGCAAAAAATAATATTACTGTATTTACTAACTAACCTCTAAAATTGCTTTGGGTGTAATGCTTTGATATATTTATTAACTCATGGTAATATTTCAATTTGAAAAAGGGAGCAGAGTATCACATGTTAAAGTAATCCAGGCCAATTAGCTGTTGTTCCTGAATAATTGTTGCAATGAATCAAAAATCCTTTGGACAACACTAGTCTGTACAGAGGAGTGCAAAGTATTAGTTCTTGACAGTAAACGCTGTTCCAGAAAACATCTTCCATTTTGTCCCTTCAGAGTGCCATTTTATTGCGTGGATCTTTCAATAATGTGCTAGTCTTCAAGCTTGTTTATCAAGCTTGAACTCTTTAAGTGGAAAGGACACAGGGAGTGATTTTTGGAAGTGCACTCAGTTTGGCATAAGGTGCTATTGGCTGGTACCTCTGAGCAGTAACTGCACAGTTCTTTTTTGTCTGGTCTCATATGGATATAATAAATTCAGTACAATTTTTTCTGCGGTGTGTTGGGTATTTTACAAAAACACTCTTGTAATGAACTAAGCCAGATGTACTTACTCCATTTTCTTGGCAAGGATTGTATTGCACACAAATTGTCTTACTAGGTGTTAAAAATACGGAGTTCACATTAAAAAAAAAGTTTCAGAGCAGCTAAATAGACTTAAACTCGCATGTTGGGTTATTGTACATTAATTTTTAATATCTGTGTGTCATCAGTTTCCCTGTTACAATAATGGAAACTACAATGACTGGAACATTTGCAGCCTTAGCTTGCTTTTCTTGCTTTGCTTTTGCTTAATATTAAAATATTGATTAGTCGCAGAACATCAGAAAAAGTGGAAGAAGGTTAAGTTTCTGGGGGTCAATATAAACAAACTTGCAAAAGAACCTGAAGAAAAAGAGAGAAAAAAAAAAAACCAACAAAAAACAACACACCCCAAAAATAGTGTGTGACATAGAAACGCTTACTACATCTGCCCCCACTGCCCTTGAAACCAGGGCTGACTTGGAACCATGCATTTTCAGTACCAAGAGCATAAGCTACTGAAGACTGAGGTGAGGCATGCAGTTTCTCTAGTGAGTGGTCGCAGCCATTTATCCTATGCTTTTAGCCTTACAATTACTGTTATGTGCTTACCCATAATCTGGGCAGCAGTTCTGGTGAGGATCTTAGCTGTATGTCAGAAAGTCGTGCTGCATCACTTTGCCTTTTGCTGGGAGATGCACATTCTTTGCATGATGAAACTCACCAGGTGAAACTTTAAGGTTCAGAGATTCGGAAAAGGCCAGAACTACTTCCCTAAGAAGCCGAATTATCTTACCTCATTTCCATTCATAACTTAGTACATTTATTACTTTATCCTCTTTAAAGTATGGCCATATTTGCTTAGCGTTGTTCATTCTAAAGAAAATATAATTCTATATATAAACCAATTCAAATAGAAGTACTCTGTTCAAATTGCTTGTTACTGCAGCAACTTACTTGTAACTGTACAAGATCTTACAAGATTCCTGTTGTGTTGGTTTATTTGGTTATATTAATATTTGATTAATTCATATATTAGGTTATATGCATATTCATCCAATCCTGTCAGAAAATGCAGTCTTGACTTTCTTTCTTAAAGATCCATTAATTTTATCTGAAGTTAACAGTGATTGTAAAGGCCAAACCCTCTGTCCTTTCTTTAATTCTTTGCTTCTGCGTGAGCTAACCATCAGTCTGAACCTTGAACTACAGCCAAAGTACATGAGTAATTTGTATTTGCTCATCCAAAACTACTTTCATGTTTATTCATTTTTAAAATAAGTAATCTGGTACTGTCAGTGAGCTCATCTGTACTGTGTAAAGTATGAAATACTTCTTGGTAGCTTTTGTATTAAAAATATACTTATAATAATGTGTAATATTTCCATTCATGTCACAGGTGTTAGCATGAATACTTCAGGAAATCTTCCATCACAGACGCTGTTAAAAGAGAGCAGTAAGTTGATAAATAATATGCCTATAGAATTAATTCAGTAGGTTTGTGAAGTACTTGTCAGGTGCTGTTTCTGTCCTGTTTCTTCTCTATTCTTAAATCAAATACCTCTCCCAGATAGTTGGATACTGCAACTCCTAAATATTTTCCTAAATACAACTCCTAATATTTCCTTTGGATTGCTTCTTGGGGAAGACTTTGACATCTGTGTGTAATATTTTTCAAATATGAATAGTGTCTGTTTAGTTTGAGACTTGAAGGATGCTACTACCTAACATACCATGCTCGTCAAAGCTCATTTCCCTTCCTTGTGAGGTTACTGGTTCTGTAGAGCCCAAGAAGACTGTTTTCTTTTTAGCTCTTCTGCTCTTTAGGTTTGACTTGGTTTTGTGGGTGAAAAACTCCTTCTCCAGGTGGTGCAGTCTGCTGCACTGTCTTGCACCACTGTTTTCTGCTTGTACCAGTGTGTAGAGCTCTGTAGGTTTCTGCTGTTGTGGAATTGCATGTTCCACTTAAGGCAAAAGTATGGCAGGCACTCCAGATCAAATGAGTTGTATCTTCTCTAGGCAGCAAATTCATGAGTTCAGACTTACAGTATGTTGATGTTTCCTGAAATTTCAAGAGACTGGCTTTTTTTTTTTTTCCTCCTCCAAATCATGCTCCTTCTGTCTCTTAAGTGCCTGGGTCTACTTTAACCTGTTGGGAACCCTCAGGAGTCACATAAATCTATTATGAAGGTGTTCGAATTTTGGAAGAGGCAGAATCAGCAGCCTGGGGATCAGCAGCAAATGAGGAAATAAACAAGATAGGTTTTAGTAGATATTCTAATGTTGGTTGTTTTTAATGAAGGACCACCATTAAGAGAACTCACTGAGTAACCTTTCAGTAACTTCATATAATAAGCCTCAGTTTCACTTTTAGCGATGTGCTACATGAGCAGGGCATGTAAACAAAGATATGAATACTTTGCTAAACTAAGGCTAATCAGTTTGAAGATTCTAGGGCTCAGTTGTGTTATGATTCGAAGAGACTATGCTAAGTGCTTTTCTTAGGAGGAATAAAAGGTTTTAACTGCTGAAGATGGGACTGAGTTACAACGGTGGTGGTTTGTTGTTTCATTTTATATTTGGACATGGCTTGGAAGATGAAAGTTGGACCCACTAGTTCAGAACAGCTTTTCAGGTTATCAGAGAAGTTACCTTTTTTTTAATGGAATAGAACTTCAAGACAAACCTGAAGGGAAGCATTCAGGTAGCATCTGATCATGAAATGTTGGCTTTTCAGTTGACTCTCTGCAAACAACACAAACCAGAGTTGCCTCACCAGAAAGAGAGATCACTTTGGTGAACTTGAAAAAGGATGAACAATTGGGCTTAGGTAAGTGCTTTAAAATTGTTGTTGTCATGTGTGTTCCTAGAAGCCAAAAAAGAAAATAAAGTTTTCTGGTCTGTGTTTAAGTGTTTATTGTAGGAATGAGGAAGGCAGTGCAGACAGTAGCTGGATTTCGAAGGCATTTCAGATGCTACTTGGTTAGCACCTGCTACTGTTCTGTTGAATGATGTTTAAGCGAGTCTGTTTCTCAGTTTTTCCATATTGTAAGTGTAGGATAATATTTCTATTGTAAACTAGTGATCATAAAATTTGGCTTTTAAGGTTTATCTCTGTGTTCAGGTATAAGATTTTTGTCTGTGTGGAAACCTCACAGCTGTGACAGCTTGAAGGCTTTAAACAAAAAAAGACATTATAAAGCCATTATGAGCTAATTGTGGAGTGTTTTTCTTACTCTTGTAATACGATCAGATGGAACACAAATTTGAGGGTAAAGGAGGCTGGAGGATGAGATATTTGCATTCCATTCCTCCTTCTACTGCTGAGTTTTTTCATAAACCCACATAATTTTTCCCTGTATGAGTAATGAGTAATTTGGTGTTGGTATTGTGCTTTAGGGAGGCTCTCTAAAGTGTCCTTAAGGACATTGTTCTGTCTGTCATTCAAAATTGGACTGTTGCATACATTTGAAGAGGAGAAAAAGCCTACAAGCTGTCACAGCTTTCTTCTTTTTCTTCCCCATGCAATCTGTCGTACTTTGCTGTTTTAGCTACAATAGAGAAGGCCTGCTATCTTCTGTTTTCTTGTCTTGAACATACTTCCCAGGTTTACCTGGTAGAATTAGCAGAACTAGATTAGAAGCTTCAAAACAAGGAGTTGAAAAACTCAGTTAAGACCAGGGTCAAACATTTAGGTGAATCTAACAATGGAGGGAAAAAAAAATTTTGAAGTAAGAGAAAATACATTTCATCTGGTCAGCAAATGTACATGTAATGTCATCTGTTTGTGCAAGTGTTTCTCTTGACACAGTTGTCTTCTGTAGCCTTTCCTGGAATTTTCTGGGAAGCCAGCTAGACAAAGCGAAATGCTTTCTCAAAAACAGCAAATGCAATATAGCTTAATCAAAAAAGCTTTACCACTTACTTTCACGTAGACTTCTTTGAGATGTATAGTTTTCTTTTACTTTACATTTATTAGAATGACTAAGTTTTTGTCCGATCTGAAATATGGACTTGTATTCTGTTAAGTTACACTGTGATCACTGACATTTTTGCCTGCTTTGGGACTTTTTTAATAGGCTTTCAAATAGTCGGCGGAGAGAAGACGGGGAAACTTGATCTGGGAATTTTTATTCATTCAGTTATTCCTGGAGGGCCAGCTGATTTGGAAGGCTCTCTAAAACCAGGTGAACAGTGTAAATAAGAAGAGTTGTATACATGAAAGAAAAGGCCAAACACATATGTAGTACCATTTCCATCTATGGCTGCGGGCGTCAGTCCCTTACCTTCTGGATAACTTCTGAAATCTGGTGATACTTCTTTGTTAAACTATACAAAAACAAAAGTCATTCAAATCAAAGTAAAAATGATAAAGCTTGAAGTAGCAGAAACTTAAAGTTACATATAAAGGGCTTTATTTGCTATTGTCTGTTTATAGATGCTTTGTAATTTCAATTTTTTAAAACTCCAAATCCATACTTTGATTTTAGAAAAAGTGAATGTAACCATGTAGCTAGTATAGTGGGGGGGGGGAAGAAAATTTATTTTATTTAATATCTGCTTGGTTTTTTTTCTTTTCATTTTGTTCTGTGCCTTGAACTGCATATTGCTTATTTTTCTTCTTGATATTTGCTTTTGCATCCGTTTTTCTACAGCAGAAGAGAAGGTAGAAATCATAATGTGGAAAGGTTTGCCACATTTAAAAAGAGGAAATGTTCATAACCAGTTCTTGTGGTTTGTTTAGGTTTGGGGGTTTTTTAATGATTAGAGTTCCCTATTCCAACATCACTTGAATCTTAGTAATTTTTAATCGATGCATTTTGTAGAGATTTTCAGACCTGTACTCAACATTCTTACTGATGGATAAAAATGTCGATGTTACATTGTATCTGAACAAACCCTTTCGTGCAGGACACCGACTAATATCTGTAAATAGTACAAGTTTAGAAGGCGTCAGCCACCATGCAGCATTAGAAATTTTGGAGAATGCACCTGAAGATGTGACACTTGTTATCTCTCAGCCCAAGGACAAGCTATCCAAAGGTATGGAGAGAAATATTCCTTATTATTAAAGAGTTGTTGTTTGAGCACTCTGCCTTCTCTAACACCTTTTGTAAAGTTCTTTCTGTGTTTCTTTAAAATTACTAATCTAATCAACTGAGATAGCTGTAAAACATCACCCTATAACTGCAGTCACTTCTGTAAGGAACCCCAGGTAGTATATGCTTGAAATTGTGTTCTGAGAGCGAACAAAGTGTTTGATGGTAGCCTTTGGTGAGGACCCATTGGTTGCATTGTAAACGGAAAGCGTTTTGCATAATATGAACAGGTAAAACCTTACGTGGTTGTAAGCTGAGAAATTTGTGTCGTACTGCAGATAACATGTTACCGGTTACTGATGACTGTCTTGTCTCCTGGTTTTTCAGCATCATCTAATGCTGCATACATCAGTAATGGAACCAGGGGTTATTTAAGGAGGCCATCATCAGTGCAGGACAATGAGGCAGAGTCCTCTTCAGAAGAACACAACCGGTCACGTGGTCACCAGAGACCTGTTTCAGGGAGTTTGTCTGGTTTGTCAGGAGGCAAGCGGGATGGAAGCGTGAGGTCCCAGGATTCCAGAACAGAGAGTGCCAGCCTGTCTCAGAGCCAGACAGCCAACTTTTTTGGCAAACGTGCCAGTGGTAGAGCCCAGCAAGATCCTCAGCATTACAGTGATTCCCAGTCTGGGCTTTCTAAAATGAATGAGAAGAGAAGATCCTCATCTGACAGTACCCGAGCGAAAAATCAAAGGCCTGGAGTAGTCGAGTCTGTGGAGTATTCCGACCGAGGGGATTCTGACATGGATGAAGCAACTTATTCCAGCAGTCAGGAGCAACATCCAGCTAAAAAGGCATAGTGTATTTCATATGAATATTTCCCATCAGTGTATAATAGTGGTAGCGAAATAGTTGACTGTGGGTGTGAATAAGGTAAAAGGATGTGTCGGAAGGACAGCCTAGCCTGCAGCTTATCATTCTAATAGCAAATGCTAATAGCTAATTTCCAATAGCTTGGTGATTTTATTCAAAATAAATGGAGAAAATCACTCCTGTAACTTGAACCAGCTTCCCAGCTTTCCATTGTCATGAGATGGTCATGTCTTATTAGAGGCAGATTGTGTTTTGGGACAAACATACAGTGCACTTGTTGATTCTGTAGAAAATCACCTTTCAATTTTGTGTGTTTGTCTAACATGACCATAGTCTAGTGACCACCCCTAGAGGTAAGTTTATTTACCTGGCAGATAAATTTAAGTTTTTTCCTAGATTAAAGTAGTAGGGATGCATCTGGAATGGGTTACAGGATCTTTAGGGATTGATCTAATCCATGGAAAACTGTTCTTGTGTAGTGAAGTTCAGCAGTGAGCCATGCTCTCAACAGAGACAGCTTGCTGCTTCACCTTTCCAAAAGTACGCAATATTGAGTACTACAAATTAATTCCTAACTTGCAGTGATTCCTCTTTTCAGCTGATGGAGGTTATTTAATAAAGTTGTGGCAGCACCTGCAAATTAATCCAAACAGACCCTAGGCTGCTGTAATACTGCAGTACTATAGTTTCTGTGTTCTGTGAGCAACTCACTTTCTTGTCAATAAAGACTCAGTTGCTGAAAGCCAAGCATACTTCTGTGCTAAACCCGTTCAATGGCAGCAATGGAAGAGTTAAAGCAATGAGCCTTATGAGTCTTACTTGGTACTTCGCCATGTGGACTCCTTTTGAGTGTGTCTTACTCAAAACCACACCCTTTAGGGTCTTAACTGTGAACTTCTGTTCTAATGGCACATCATTCTCTTGTTTGTTTCTTTTTCTTTCTTAATAAAGGAATCTTCCTCAGCAAATACAGCAAACAAAATGAATTCTAAAAAGGTTACTGCAACACTTCTTAAACCTGGAGATATCTTTGAGGTTGAACTAGCCAAAAAAGATAACGGCTTGGGAATAAGTGTCACGGTACTGTTTGACAAGGTTTTTAGATGTTTTCTCTTTTTCTCTACTCCCAGCAACCCATTAAATTGCTAAATTACAAGGAAGCAAAATATTTTCTGGAGTCACTGTTAATTATATAGTTTTACAGATGTGTGATTAATCTTACCAAAGCTGAAAAGTATACTTACTTTATATCCCTTTTCTTATCATCTGCCCTTTAAGTAACTCTTGTTGGTTTATGGTGGAGCCTCAAAGTCCTTATAGAATTTTATCACAGATGCCGCTTTTGTGAGTATAAAAAGCAGGATGGTCTTTGTCCCTTGCTACCTAATAATGTGGCAAATTTACAAGGGGAGAAGTAAGACCTTCCCTTACTGGCATTTTAGGCAGTGGAGGCAGTAGTGTTACTTGAGTATCTATGCACCTCCGCACATATATATCATGTTCAGTGTTCCCCCTCTACTGGATAAAAGGCAGAAAGCAAAAAACTACTTAAATCCAAATAAGACCTGGCTGACACTGCTTTCTTGCAAAACGAGACAAAAATGTATTTTTAATGGACTAATTTCTCTTCGTGATATAAAATTTTGAAGGTAGTTTATGTTTAGGGCCTGCCATACTGCAGAATCGTCTAAGTTGGAAGGGACCTTTAAGATCATCTAGTCCAGATGAAAGGCTAAGGCCCTCCAAAGACAATGCCGTTTGAGCTTGAGCAGATTTTTTCAACTTAGACCTATGAACTTATATGAGCCGAGAGAAAGCAGCACTCCTTAGTTTCCTGTAACGTCAGAGAGGGTGTATTGGAGTAGGACACTGCATGGATATGCATCTTCTGCTTTGGCATGCTATGTTCTCACACATCTCTGAGCTTTGATATACATGCAAGCATGTAAAGTTCAGCATAATGCACACATGTTTCTGCTGAAGGACATTTTTTTTGTTTTGGGTGCATTTGCATTGTGATGCACTGTGTTTTTACAGTCTTCCCACTCCAACTTCGTTTGTAATAAACTGCATGACTGTGAAAACACGCTTTGTGTAACATTTTGGTTTTAATAATTTGGCTGTTCTTTTTACATGCCAGTAGCCCAAGTGCTTCCTGAGTACAGTTTTCCTTGTGTGACATTGTGTTTAATTACTAAGTATTCTAACTGCAAAAAGACTAACAAATCCTGTTTTTGCTTTCCACTTAGGGCGGTGTAAATACTAGCATAAGGCATGGTGGTATTTATGTGAAAGCGATTATTCCTAAGGGAGCAGCTGAAGCAGATGGCAGAATAGAAAAAGGTAGTATTTCAGTCTTTCAGTTGGGACTCAATGTGAAAAAAGGGTAGATAACTGTCTGTAGTGGAGTTGACAATACTATGTGACCTAGAAGCTAGAAACTCTGTTTGCCTCCTTTCATTGTACCTTTTTCACTGGGAAGAGCTGTTTTTCCAGGCTACTGCATTTGCAGTTGTCTTTTTAAATATTGCCTTGATGGCTAATTCTGCAGGTGAAGATTGAAAAAAAAGTGTAGAGCAACTGCAGAACCAACAGAAAACTGCTGAGACTGGGGAGGGGAAAAATAGGAGGTAGGCTGCAGGATTTTTATATTTTTTTTCTAATGCAGCCTGTGTTAATGGAGAATACGTCTCTGTTCCAGCCATGGAGAGAGAGGCCTTTGTATTATTTGTAGCCTTCTTGCTTGGCATGCTGGGCCAATACAGAAAATCACTGTAGTTATTACGGCTTTTCTTGTTTGTAAGCCAGGCCACATTCTTTACTGAAGTGAGAATTCCCCCTGTAGACTAAGGTTTGTCTTTAATAAAGAGTCAGAGCTTTGTGGCAGGCTATCATTTTGATGGTTTGACATCAAATAGCTTTGACATGGGGTTACTCCATGGAATCATAAAATCATTTAGGTTGGAAAATACCTTTAATATCATTGAGTCCAACCATATAGTTTAGTTGCAAGGTTCTCTTCTTGACTCAGAGTGTGGAGGGGAAGGAGAATTTACTTCAGTAACTGTCATTGTTAGCTGCGATTTGAAGCTTTCTGTGCCTCATAGATGTTTTATAGATGATGTTCTGCCTACTTTTTCTTAAATTATTAATCAATCATTCGTAGGTGACCGTGTGCTCTCCGTCAATGGCATTAGTTTGGAAGGTGCTACCCATAAACAAGCTGTTGAAACGCTGAGAAACACTGGGCAGGTAAGTGGCTGCTGGTTCTACTCCTGTCTGTAGTAAACCAGATCTTCATGAGCGAAAAGGGGTAAAGGAACCTGAAGACTGGAATTCTCCCCCATGTCCCAGTTCCTTTAGGTTTGCTTTCTTAGACTTCTTGGCTTCCTGGGCCTTGAGTCTCACTGCTGACCCTAATGAAATTCTGGCTCTGTGTGTGGGTGAGAGGTCTGGATGGAATTGATTTCTCCTTGTCCCCAGGCTTCCTAGGAAGGAAGCCCAGGTGGCCAGGTTGGAAAACAGCTGTAGCAACATGCTTCAGATGGGTCCCAAATCTGAACCACTGAGGAGATAAGGGCCTCCATATATACAGCTGTATTTACATGCTGTGTCAGTAGCCTTACTTGACTCTTGGCCTTTTTGGATAGCGCTTGATTCTGTCAGTGGTGTTTCCTCCTCTTTAATAGTGCTATTTGTGGCGGCTGCTTCATACGTGGAAGTACCTGCACACCTGAAAATAGCAGTGAATGTACACATTCAGACCTGATGCAGTGTCATGGTTTAACCCCAGCTGGCAATTAGGACCATGCAGCTGTTCACTCACTCCCCTTCATCCTCCCCCAGGAGGAAAGCACAAACTCGTGCATTGAAATAAAGAGGGTTTAATAGAATGGTAATGGAAGATAAAATAATAATAATGATAAAAGAATATACAAAATTGCTCACCACTCAATGATTGATTGCCCAGCTCATCCAGAGCAGCAAAAATGGATTCCTGCCCACCAGCCAACCCCTGTTTATATACTGAGCATGATGTTTATGGTATGGAATATTCCTTTGGCCAGCTTGTCCTATCTATGCTCCCTCTCAGCTTCTATGGGAAGACAAAAAAGTTCTTGACTTAAAGTAAGCATTACTTAGGACCAACTAAAACAATATGTGATATCAACCTTATTCTCACATTAAATCCAAAACACAAATGGAGGATGTATGGGGAGGGAGGTGTCTATAAAGTTTGCTGCTGTAAAACTTAGGACCCTGACAAGTTAGAAAGAAACATGTACTCTAGACTGTGCTATCTCCATAACCATTGCTAGTTAACTGGAAAATGTTTCATCTCTTTAGGTGGTGCATCTGCTGTTGGAAAAAGGTCAGCTTTCGGTGGCCAATGTTCATGCTCCAGTAACACCACAAGGCACGCCTCCAAATCAGATGGGGCAATGTGAGCCACAGGAGAAACCAGGGACAAAAACTACAAATGCCAAAGATTACAGCTTTGTCACTGCAGGTCAGGTCACATAGGACAATTGTCTGAACTTTCAAAGCATCCATTAGTTCTTATAGTATTTTTCTTCAAATCTTCTGTAGAACAGAAAGACAGACAGGAGAAGGATCTGTTAGGAACTGAGCCCCTGCATGTAATGCAGTCTCTTCCTTTTTGTACTGTCGCGTTTGTTTTTAAGAATTCTTTTCACATCTTAGTAAATTTGTTTAGTTACTACTAACTGTTTGCTCTCTCACTGTTCCTTTTTTTTTTTTTCCCCTAATTTCACCAGCCTTGCAGGCCAGGGCTGTAGCAAGGTTGGAGTGAAAGGGGTGCTACTGTTTCAGGTGCAAAGGGGAGGTTCAGATACTCATACATGAATGAGAACTTCTGTAGGTCCTGCTGTTCCTGCCTAGGTGAGAGAAGACATCAAGAGCTGGATGAAGAGAGAAGGGAGTTCTGTGTGGCTGACTAGAGGCTGGCATATTTCAGCTTCTCCTGCTAGAGACCTGTGAAAGTGGAGGGAAGCCTCCCCAGATGGGGAAACCACTGCAGATACCTTTGGTCTTCCTGCATGGGATTTCTCCTGTCTGCCAGGAACTCCAGTTGCTGCTCTTACTGATGCCTGATCAGTGGCCAGAAAGGTTGTGTCACGCTGTGTTTTAACAGGCTCCGTAATGGACATCCTGGGGGAACAGTATTTTGGAGACGCCTTGGCTTTCTGTATTATGTGGACGTTGTCAGAGCAAGCCAGCAGACGGAGAAGTCATGATCAGCTTTTTGTCCTCTTTTACTTGGAGTGATCTTTTAGATAACGCTTATGTTCAGGAATAAAAGCGCCAGCCACTTCTTTTCATGGCCAGTGTGCTGTAGGAAATAATAAATTACTGTTTCTTTTGCAGAGAACACATTTGAGGTGAAGCTGTTGAAGAACAGCTCAGGCCTTGGGTTCAGTTTCTGCCGTGAAGATAACCTTACACCAGAGCAGCTGGGCTCAACTATTGTGAGGGTGAAAAAGCTTTTCCCTGGGCAGCCTGCCGCAGAAAGTGGGCAGATAGAAATTGGGGACGTCATTCTGAAAGTGAACGGGGCATCACTAAAGGGTTTATCCCAGCAGGTTTGTATCTTAGAGTGAAACTCATGCTGTGGTAGTCCTGCAAGTCTTGGGGGGCCTGCATCTAATAATGAATCTTTCTGTGGCCATAGGAAGTCATCTCTGCTCTGAGGGGAACATCTCCAGAAGTCTCTCTTCTCCTTTGTCGGCCACCATCTGGTATACTACCAGACATCGATCCTTCTTTGTTGGTAAGGAAGTATGGCATATGATTTTTCTTTTTAATTGCTCTTTGAAGGTGCACTTATTTCAATCTGGTTAGTTAAATGCAAGATGCAGATGGAAAGATGGGGAGGGTGCTCACAGAAACGTGATTCTTACAGTAAATCCCTCAGGAGTGTACTAAGCCTTTTATGGAAATGTGAAAAGAATGCAGGGCTTTAATGATTATTTTTTTTTCCCTCCTCTTTATGGCTTAAGACATTGAAAATCGGCTTATTACATTGTGGCGGGGTTTCTTTGTAGCCCAATGGTTTGAAGTTGATCTCAAATAGAAATTGGATATTTCTGTAATGTACGTGAAGAATATTTTGCAAAACACCAATTGGGCTGGTTTTGATGCACGTAAAAGCAGGGAAAAGATTGCCATATTTACATACTGGAAATTAGAGGTGTCACAAAGAATATTTTTAAAATGCTCCAATAAGTAAATTGAAAGAACAAAAGGCCATTTTAGGATACTTGGAAGAAGTGGAAATTAAATGCGTTTCAGCAAAAGAGAATGTAGAGGTATTATTCCATAATACAGGAAAGTGCGAAACTAACAGAGACAAGTCTTCAATTTCAGTTATTTTTAATATCATTTTCAAACAATAAAAAACATTCAAGTCTGACAGAAATGTAAATGTACAAATACAAATTTAAGTGAAGTTAAAATTAGAGTAAGAGATAAGCAGCTGAACAAACTAATAATATAAATAACTAGTCCTGTAATTAACCTGTTTATAGTATGTAATAAATTTAATGAAACAGTGCCTATATTGAAAGAAGAGGAAAAAACCAATAAACAAATAACAATTTTTGTTTATAACGTTATCACAGATCACTGTGTTCATGAACACAAGAATTTGGCCATAAAAGCATAAATGAAGCTTTTAAACTTCATGTGTCTGCTAGCTGAGATCATTCTTGGGAATATGTGATTATTGGCAAAACTGTTCTTCATTCTCATGGGAGTTGGCTGAAGAGTCTCCATTTGGTGTAAACTATCATAGTTTTTCTAGTGTATTATGTAGCTTTTTCCTTTAAAGCTTCCCTGTTTCCATCTTGCATGAGATTAATTTGACTTCAGTTGCACTGTAAGCATCAGCAACGTGTTTTGGTTGGAAGCCATTTCATGGTAATTGCCTAGATGACTGCTGAGCATAGCTTAAAGGCATCTGAGAGCTTAAAGGCTCTCCGAGGCTAAAGCCAAGAGTATATTTGTTTTTATTAGATGAATTTGCAGTTCTTCAGCAGTATATGTTTCAAAGTTTTTTTGCACACTTTGTCTTGGCCAAGTTGTGTTGAACTTGGTGAAACTGTGCTATGATATGTTTACACAGTTGAGGCAACACTTAAATGGAAGGAGCCACTGACTAATTGCTCTTGGTAATTTTATGCAGTCTTTGCAACTTTCTTTTGTCATCAAAACTGGAGTTTGATGAATTAAATGTCCTTGTTCTCTGTAGACTCCCATCCATTCACCCCAACAAGTATTTCCGGATGTCAGCATAGAAGTTTCTGGTCCATCAAATGCAGAGCAAGGCAACAGCTCAGATGAAAATGAAACTACTGATCTGAGCATGAAAAGGCTAAAATCTCCCTCTAGAAGAGACAGCTACAGTGACAGCAGCAGGAGCGGTGATGAGGAGGTGACAGACTCACCAGCAGATGTGGGCCTTGGCTGGAGTTCTGCGCTACACCAAACTTCAGATGAAGCTATGACGCAGGCACATAGTCAGTATGAGGGACAGGGTGGTCAGGAGCAGGCTGTTCGCACCATCTTATATTCTGATCAAGAGGCTCCTAGCACGTCAGAGCTTGAGGACAGGTATGCTGTTTATTGTGATTCTTGTAGTATTGCAGAAGGTGTTTACAAAACTAGTTTATTGGACCAATTCATAGAAATACTGTTTTTGTTTTGCTTTTTAGATCTGCATTAAGTCAATATTGGTCCATATATTAATTTATGATTGACAGCCACGTTGTACCAGCTGATCCTTGTTTTTTGCTTATTTATCTGTAGTAATCTGCCACTGGATTTGCCATTGATCCCAACCTGTAGAACTGTTCCTGATGTTACCACATCCATTTTAATGAATGACTGTTTTGCTACTTCTCCTTCTGAGCTGACTCCGCACCTGGAAGGAATGGATTCATTACTCAGCCAGTTGGAAAAAAATGCTGAAGAATACGAGCCAGTAATTTACTATTCCTGTCTTTCAGTAGCATAAATGTACCTACTGTTGTGGCAAACTGGAAGTTTTAGACATGTTTTAGCCACGGTGTTGGGAGTGACTGGATAGAAGTTAGGCATATTAATTTACAAATGGGATAGTTGTAGGTTATACTTGCGCTAACCTGGGCGTGTGCCTTATGAATGGCACACGTACATGTGCCATTTGTATCTGGTGAACGGCAGCTGGTCATACAAATCTCTGCAGGCGTTTTATGACTGGGCTCCTGAGGACTTGATATATTTCCGTCTGTGAGTGTGGAGGCATCCGTGTGTACATAGGTAGATGTGTATATGTCTATTTCATGTGTCATTTCAGGCTGGAAAACTTGGCATTAAATATTTACCTACCTCTAAACCACATACTCAGAGGAAACTTAAATGGGGGATACCTTGCTTCTGCCCTGTTAATTTTCTGTGTGGTTGCTCAGAGATCAGAGGATAAATCAGGGCAGTAGGGACATTAGGAGGCCCTGTTCTTTGCTGCGTTTATATCTGTGAATACCAAAGACTTTCTGTGCTGCTGTAAAATGCAGCGTATTTTTGAGACTTCTCTGATATAGGTTCTTGCCACCCCAGAAATGTGTTGTGGATCAGAAGGGACTTCTGCTTCCATATCGTCACAGATCGGAAAAAAAAAAAAAAGAAAATTGAGCGTTGATATGTCTCAATTGTGAGGGTCTTTCAGGTTACAAAGCTGTTCTAGCCCATACTCCGGTTTGAGAAGAAATAAACTGTCCTTTTCTTAGTCTCTTCTTCAGAAATTTTTCTCAAACCTTCCTTGTGCTCTGTGAGTTTCTGTGCAAATGAGGCAGATGTGTATCTTTCAAATCAAAATTTATGCGAATTAAAGTAGTAAACATGTCCATGTGTTCTGTTCCAAGATCAGCTATAGTGTTGTATCTCACTGTAGGAAGATACTCACCTGTTTTCATCAGTTGAATAATTCCTGATTGTTGTCTTATCTGAAAAATACTGAGCCTTTTTTTATGTGTGGCAGCTAGTTGAGGGTAAAATAAGGTGTCAGTTCTGGTGTGTGCCTTCACAATTTTGTTTAGATCATAAGCCTTTGGCCCAAGCTTAGCTCCACACGAAACAGTAGTGTGTCTGAATTTGAGGTACTTCAAGCAGCTAAACTGAGCCTGCTAAGACATGTATTGGTACTGTCCATGCTTGCATTCCACTTAAACCAATAGGTAAATCAGTTGTCTATGTCTAACTGTCTTAAATTCAGTAAAGCATTCAAGTTACTTCTGTTTGTCTGTTTTGTAAAGTGCTATTTTCTTCCCCTAGGAAGTAGAGCTCCAAGTCACTATGACAAAGTCAGAAAAGGGCAGTCTGGGTTTTACGGTGACCAAAGGTAACGATAGCGTTGGCTGCTACATTCATGACATTGTTCAGGATCCTGCCAAAAGTGATGGGAGACTACGACCTGGAGACCGACTGATAAAAGTGAGAGAATTAATGTTTTCAGATACAGGGATTACATGAAAAGGACAACTTTGAGTCAAAAAAAAAAAAGTGAACTCTATTGTGAGACAAAATAAATGTGGTTAAGGAACAAAGCCATGCGCCTTCAAGAGGTATAATTTGGTAGCATTCAGACTAAAGAAATACAAGTATAAAAGCATGTGAGAAGATTGCTGAAGGAACTCATGGTATGTCTCACAGCTAAGCATGTGTGCAACAACTGTTCATGATGGCAAAAAACGGTTTAAAGAGAAAAGCATTCATTGATTAAATAAGATGATTGCTCAGATATGTGAAGGAGTCGTTGGTCAAATACATCTATGTCTAGCATATTGTTAGGAAATAAATTTTAAGAGATTTGCTGTAGAAGAGTTTACCAGGTACATACCACGTAGTACAGATGTTTGTTGTAGAATCATAAAATGGTTTGGGTTGGAAGGGACCTCTAAAGCCACCCTGCAGTGAGCAGGGACATCTTCAACTAGATCAGGTTGCTCAGTGCCCTGCCCAACCTGACCTTGAATTTTTCCAAGGATGGGGCATCTACCACCTCTCTGAGCAACCTGTTCCATTGCTTCACCACCCCCATTGTAAAAAATGTCTTCCTTATATCTAGTCTAAACCTTCTCTCTTTTAGTTTTAAACCATTACCCCTTGTCCTATCGCACCAGGCCCTTCTAAAAACCTTGTCCCCATCTTTCTTTTAAGTCCCGTTTAAGTACTGAAAGGCCACAATAATGTCTCCCCAGAGCTTTCTGTTCTCCAGGCTAAATAGTCCCAACTCTGTCAGCTATCCTTATAGGAGAGTTGTGGCCCTCCTCTGGACTCGCTCCAGCAGGTCTGGTGGGGTCTCACCGGAGCGGAGTAGAGGGGCAGAATCACCTCCCTTGAGCTGCTGGCCACACTTCTTTTGATGCAAGGTCAGGATATGGTTGGCTTCCTGGGCTGCGAGCGCACATTGCCGGCTCATGTCCGGCTTTTCATCCACCAAATACCCTCAAGTCCTTCTCGGCAAGGCTGCTCTCAATTCCTTTGTTCCCCAGCCTGTATTGATACCTGGGGTTGCCCCAACCCACGTGCAGGACCCTGCACTTGGCCTTGTTGAACCTCATGAGCTTCACACAGGCCCATTTCTCAAGCTTGTCCAGGTCCCTCTGGATGGCATCCTGTCCCTTATAGTATTTGTTTCTGACCGATGGAAAACTTACATTTAGGCTTACGGGGACTCCAAGCAATAGTGACAAAGTGCATTGCACGGAGCATTTGTGTGAGCCATTGCTAGATCAGGACACTGAAGCACTGCTGAATACTATTAAACCTTAATAAAGTTAGGCAAATAAAAGTCAAATTAGATTGGGTTGTGAGTCAGACTTTCAGGTGTTGGCCTATGCTGTTACAGCATTCTAATTTTTTAAATAGGAACAGTAAAACAATGTACCTCTTCAGATTGTTTAATATTTTGACCTTTGGGCTGTAAACTTGTTTCTTCACTTGCAAAAGTTCAGTTATGTTTATGTGTTCTGTCTCCTTGGGTAAGTGTGATGAACTGCAACTGCTGTCGATAAAGCATCTCTTGTTTTGTCCTTCAATGTCAAATGTCAGCAATAGGAACAGTAGTAAATGTTTCTGCAGTAATGCTAACTGTTTTACTTGGAACCTAACAAGGGGGATCTCTTGCTTTTATTTTCGCAGGTTAATGACATTGATGTCACTAACATGAGTCATACCGATGCAGTAAACTTTCTCCGTGCTGCCCCAAAGACTGTCAAATTAGTGCTGGGGCGAGTTTTGGAGTTACCTAAGATGCCAGTGTTGCCTCATGTACTGCCTGATATTACACTAACGTGCCATAAGGAGGAGCTAGGTAACATAGAAGTACACTACTTTTTGCCCTAAAGCAAAATTTTTCCCTTCGGTTACAGAGAAAAACTTGATTTATTTTTTTTTCCTCCCCCTTTTTCCTGCAAAGGTTTGTTGTTATCAGGAGGTCATGACAGCCTTTACCAAGTTGTGTATATTAGTGACATTCTCCCCAGATCGGTTGCTGCCAGAGAGGAGAGTCTCCGTGCACTAGATATTATCCATTACATTAATGGAGTAAGCACACAGGGAATGACTCTGAGAGAAGCCAAAAGAATGCTGGAAACATACCTTCCGAAAGTGGTGCTCAAGGCAACCAGGTATATTTCGGAAGCAAATGCTTCCCTGTACTTTCTGGTTTTTCTCACATGATTGTATGAGTATATGGGTAAAACATGATCCTGGTACAACAACTAATTCACCAGAGTTGTACTACCTGGCGTGTTATTGAGGACTGATGCCACAAAAAGGATCTGTATATACACAGTTCTTGTGCTTCAGTGGAGCAGAAGGGTACTTGCTGTGCTTTGTGTTTCTTGGGAAGACAAGGTTGTGTCCAGCTATGAAGTGCAAGTGTTCAAAATACCATTATCAAAATATGACACAGGTTATTTAAATACAATTACTGCTTTTTTAAAAAACTGCTATTGAGGGTTCTGTCAGCATAAAAAAGAGATAAAATGTTGCTTTGTGCTTAAATAATTCTACTGTCACATGGATGTCCCAGCACACTGGTGAATGTCAAAACGCTATGGCACAGATTGCAGTGCACCACTGTATTTGCACTGATCCCTGCTGCTTCTTGTATGACAATACAGCATGCAGTAGTCTTAAAAAACTCTCCAGATTACTCTGTTTTAATATTTACGTGGGACTGAAATATTTACTTAATTTTTGAAGTCTTCCAGCCATGCCTGTGGTTCTTTGCTTCTTGTCTCCCTTTCTCCTTCCCACTCTGTTTTGTCCCAGAAGTGGAAGAAGTTGCAAAGTCCTGAGGCTACAAATTCTAATCTTTTTGTCAGAATCTAGAAGGAAAGTCCAGCTATAACGATCTCTTTGGTGCTTCCTGAAGTAGGAGCTAACCTAACTACCAGTGCTTAGTCTTTCTCATTGAATAGTTTAAGTATTCCAAAACTGTTGTACTAGAAAGCACAATTAGCAGTTTTACTGATAGTACATATTTACATCTATATCTGATGATTACCATGATTATTTTTTTTAATAAAAATTTCCATAAACATTTCTTTTCATAGAGATGGTCATGCAGTGCTTCCAAAATCCAGAAGCCTTGGTAGCTCAAATCCATGGCCAAAGAAAGCTAATGGTAAGATTTGCTTGCTTGCTTATTGCAAGTGAAATGCATGTGTTTATAAAAGTGAAGGAACTGATATGGGCCCTAAGACACCGTCCTTGTCCAGTGGCACTAGAACTCCGCTTACTGAGATCAGCTTCATCAGGTGTTTTCTTGGTATTTCTTTTAAAAGCTCCACAAAAAGAGATTCAGCAATAGTCGTCTTATGATTCCATTTCTCTTGTAGTTTAGAAATTCTCTCTTATATCGACTCTTAAGTCTTTCAAGGAGTAAAAGAAAAAAAATCAATCAATTGACTATCATCATAATTGTTATTATTAATAATAATGTTGTTGTTTCCTCTGACCAGGCATAAAAATGCCAATTTGTTACATTTGAAAGGGCTTCAGGTCTCCCATTGGTCTTCTCTTTTTCAAGACTAAAGGAACCCAAATTGATTTTATTGCCCCCCCCCCGGTTTGTTTACATCTCGCTGTTTTCCTCTTTAAGTGCGGTGCTTCTGATCACACACACGGCATTGGGGGAGGCTCACCTGTGCCAAGCAGACAGGAAGAATAATTTCCAGGGGTGCGTAGACAGCATTCCTGTTAATACATCCTGAGTGAGATTAACTTCCTTTCTCTAAATAGTTCCTTGCTCACTTGGACTCAGGATCCTTTACCAACTACATTTCCTTCTGTGCAGAGCAACTACTTAGGTGGTTACTTAGCATGTTAAGCATTTGCTTTTTCTTTGAAGTGTGTAACTTTGCATTTGTCTTGACTCATCATAGTCTCATTTTTCATGCTTCATTTAATATATCTAGATAACTTTGAGTTAACTAGTTGCAAATTATTGCAACTTCTAGAGTTTAGTGTTGCTTACATATTTTCTAAGTATGCGACACATTTTGTTTCAAAAAATTTAGTCAAGATACTCATTAGGAACAAGCCCTGTAACCAAATCTTGGAAGACCTCACTTAAAACACCCTTCCTGTAGATGATTTGTCGTGTATGGGTTCATGACAAGATATAAGGTTACTCTTAGCCTTCAGTTATTTCATCTACAAGTTTCTGCATTTGTAAAAGCATGATGTATATGAAAATCCAGAAAGTCACTAGTATTTAGGTATATAACAACTACTGGTTCCACTTTGTCTCCTTTATTATACTAATAATGGGATGTCTAGGATAAGTGGTGGTTTCTGATATCATAGTATCGCTCTCTTCTTTACCAAGAAGGGAAAGGTACCTTTGAACAAGGACCCAGATGTCAGAAGATGTTTAAAGCAAGAAGTTAGTGATGGGTGATTGCAGGGTTTTATTTTGTACATTTTAAGGGAAAAGGGAATCATGCCCTGTTTCCCAAAGGTGTGTGTTTCCACTGTATGTTGTTAAGCTATCTAGCAACATTTCTCTTTGCTTAGAGTTCGTTACTTGTGTTAGCATTCATGCTTTATGATCCCGTTGAATGTAACATACAAAAAGCCTTTAAAAAGTAGTCCATCAGACATAAGTTGGGCAATGCCCAATAACCAGGCAGGCAGAAATGTTATTCATTTTATAACATAGTATTAAGTACCTTGTTTCTTTTATAAAAATAATTGATAGAGGCTAATTTCATTTCTGTGACAAAGTTCTGTGAAGTTGTTGGGTTTTTCCCATTTTTGTTTAGGCTGTTCTTGTGGTGATACCTGTGACAAAAGAGAAAAGAAAACCGATGCTTATGGGCCCAAGGTAAATATTCTTCTATTGTACTTATTATCATTAACCGTAGAAAAGCATCTACTTTACACACTTTAAAAAAAATGAAGTAAGTAAACAATCTGTTAATGAAAGTATGCAAACCCACTATTGTCAGTTGATGTGAGTAAGCAGTCATCATAATAAATATGCAATTTTTTTAATTGATCTTCTCTTTTCTGGGACTGCTTTATCAAAAGGCAAACGGTCTTATGAGAAGGATGCAAGGTTGTGATCCAGAAAACTCCATTCTATTCACAGTTTCTGCAGATGCTTGCACGTTACACTTACTGTGTGGTTTTATTTCTTTTTTCCCCCCTCCTTGCTTTTTCTGAGAAATTATGTGTTATGGAACCAAAAGTATTGAAGCCTTCATATGTTTTATAGAGGTTATAATAATGTTAAATACTACTATATGTTCTGTTGTAGTAGTTGCTTCTTCATCACCATGTATTTTTTTCTTAGTTGCTTTAAATTTGTTCTTATTTGCTCTTTTCATGCGAAACTTCTAACACGCCCAAAAGCTGCCCATCTATCACCCAGCTATCTCAGATGGGAATATGATACGAATAGGTTTTTTTTATTTGTTGCTAAGTAGAGTGATGAACTTTTTAAGGGTTGCTTGCTGCTTCAACAAACTGCTAGACTCTTTATGAGTTAATTCGTACTGTTTTTCGCTTTCTTAGATAAATGGCAATGGCATCCTAGGACCTTCTCAGGCAAATACAGAAAATAATATTCATCACACAGAAGGACTAATGAATCTCTCAGGATCTGGAGATGCACCTTCCCTTGGCTTTACCAATCATATGTCAGACTTTTCTAAACACAGTGACAAATCAGGTAAGAGGAGGTCAGATGGGGGACAGTGTTATTCAATCTTTAGCGTACAAGAGAGTCAAGGCATTGTTGAATAGGCTGAAATAAGCCAATGTTAGGCTGACAGTCAATTTTAGGAGATCATCTCCAAATAGTGTGCTCTGCTTTAGAGGAATTTGTTGATGTTGGAAGCAGATTTATGGAAGGTGGATTCTGTGCTGGATAGAAATGAAGGAAAGCCATGATAACAGCTAGAAAAATAATGCCATGGTGTCTGCCTCTCTAATTTTTTTCTCCAAAACATCCTATATTGGGAAAACTTGTTATTTTATACTATTTCTCTTTAGAAACAGAGGTTCCAGATGATGAGTATTACGATGAGGATGATCACAATGAAGTTGTCCAATATCTGTTGGATGTTGTAGATGAGGAAGCCCAGAATCTTTTAAATCGTAATAATGCAACTTCAGAGGCTCAGAGTCTTCTACATCTCAAGAAGGCCACATCAGAAGATCACCTGCCAGGTAACATGAGCCATTAAAAAAGCATATCATTAACAGCAAAATAGTTCTTGAAACAAGGTGCCAAGCAAGCAATTGATTTGGCAAAAGGAAGAGTTGACATTGAATTAATGTGTGAACTGAAATTTTCCAAAGTAGAACGCAGACAAATGGTTGCTGATTCCAGTGAACTTCAGATGCAATTTAATAAGTCAAGTTCTGGTTTGATAAATCTGGATTTTGCTTTAAGTAATCTGGAAAACTTAATCCCATTCTGGAGTTGTCTCTTGAGTGGAATTCATATTGTTTTGGTACCTGGTCATGCAGCTACAGTCATGTTGAAATGCTGAAGCGTGTCAACATTTAATTGATAGCAGATTGTACAACTTGGAAATGTGTTGAGATTTCTCAAAACCAAATAATTTGCCAACCTGCTTTGTCTCTTTTAGAAAAAATTGTTTTCAGTACCTGCTTCTTTATGTAAACCTTTCTTTTCCTTTGTTCCATCTCCTTGGCTCCAGTTGTTATTAACTGATATTTAGTGTGGAGTAGGATTTGTAGTTCCTTTGTGATGTCACACTATGTGCGTATGCTCCAAAGTTCGAGTAAGATTCTTGCTACTCCTGTAGAGGTTCCTTCTAGAACTCAATACGTACCTTCCAAAATCAAAATTATTTCAGCTCTTTTGCTGCTCTTCAAGTTCATTGGGTTATTGTCATTGGTCATTACATTAGAAATCAGGAAACACTGCGGTTCTGGCTGTGCCAGGACCTCAGCTGAAGAATATCATTGGAGCTCCACTACTTCCAGTTTCTTGTAGCTAGGATCTGGCCTTCGCAACTGAAGATGAATAGATTCCATAAGATATGGCAGCAGGGAACTACTGTAGCAGACAGATACAAGTCAGATTTTATCCAGCACACCTTAACTAGGTCTTGTTAATACAAAGAGCAAGTAGAATCCTGGTTTAGACCTACTGCTGATCTAAATATAACTGAATTGCAAAAACACTATTGACATGGGAAGCTGATAACTTACTAGCACTAACCTGTCCATCCATTATGCTGTGGCATAGATGTGTTAGCTATGCAGACAACCTCACATGTAATGACAGCTGTTCCAGATAAAAGGAAAGAAGCCTAAAGTCTCTGATTACCCTATACAATAAGGGTAGCAAAGGGATTTAAAAGATGTTTCTTGGTTATTCTGGCACCTGTGCCAGACAGGTGTAAACAGGATGCACATCTAAGAAGGTGACTTGTGGGCATCTTTGGGTATGTTTATGATGTATCTCCTGATTTTCCTGTTCCGGTAGAGATGAACGGAAAGCTGACAGAAGATAAGTCTGAAGACACAGACTGTGATGGGTCATCTTTACCTGAAGATTTTTCAGAGGTGGGATGGCAAGAAGCTGGCATTCATTTGTCTGCTGATTTTGCTTTCTCAGACACTTTTTCAATTTATTGTTTTCCTTATTGCATAGAACTTGTGGAAATAACTTTGCATGTCCTTTAAATGAAAACATCTTTGTTGGTAGTAGCCATAAATGGTGTACAAATATTTATTTTTTAAATAGGGTATGATTATTCTATCATAAATTAACGATATAAGAGAATAAAACATAGTTATTTTACACCATGTCTCATATAAAGCCCAACAGCTTTTCTTAAAAAGGGCGATAATAAACTACCTTTAAATGTTATTTCAGGTGTTTAATCTAAAAGATTTCCTTGATTCCTGCTGAAAGAAGGGAAGCAGTCTCAATGAGTACTGTGTAGACTTAACTGTCCAAAATGTAAATTTCAAATTTCTTTTCCTCTTACTTCTTGCTAAGATACGCGCATTAACTTGAATAACTTCTGTGTGTGGTTTGCCCTACATTATTGCATGTCCTGTTTCACATCGGTCACTAGATACCCAGGTTTTGTCTCATATTTCAAATCAGCAGAACTCCGTCTATCCAGCACATCCTGGCTGTTGCAGCTTTCTGTCCAATTAGTAGAGCTGAGAATAAAATCTGGCTCTGTGTCAGTGTGCTCTAGGAGATCCACAAGCCAAATTCTCTGAGTATGGTAGTGGACACTTGCAAGCTGGCCTAATAAGTATAGACATCACTGTAAATAAAATAGAGTTTTTCTTGGAAGGAGGATTGAAATGCCTCCTTTTCTGCTGACTCTGCATCCTCTATTGAGGAAGGCTTTTGTAGGAGTACCTGTCGTTTAGAGGTGAAGCTCTGTTCTATATACGAATGGTGGCTTGACAGTAGACAGAAGCTTTTACTATCGAACTTACCTCATAAAGGGTTTTTAAGTGTTAGAAACACAAGAAATCAACTGGAGAAAATTTAAGTGCTCTGCTGCTGCAAGTCAGGAACGATTTTAAGATAGTTTTTTGGCCTTGTTACAGTTGAACCTCTTTCCAAGTGCTCAGTGTTCTCGTCGTCTGTTATTTTGGGTTAATGAGATGTCTAAACGAGGAAAGTCTTTCATTATGTGCTGCTCTGAACTTAGACCCTTCAGAAATAGTCCGTGTAACTGTTAATTGTTCAAAATTTACAGTGGGTAAGTGTTATAATTATGTCCTTTAATGTGTTTTGAAATATTTCTTCCACTAGCCAACACACGTAAATGGTTGTGAAGACTATTGTGAAGTAAAAGCTATGCCAGAAAGGTAAGATTTCTTTTCTAGTGTTGCTTGAAAGCAAACCTGTAAAGTCTGAAACTCTGAAGAGGAATATGAGAGAAAATGAGAGAGAAAAACCAAGCAAACAAGCGAAAAAAAAATCCCACCCCCAAACCAAATCCAATTAAATATCTGTGCAATGTCTTGTTGAATTGCTATCTGTCTATTCTTGTTATTTAAAAGGTTATAATTTGCCTGAATACTAGTCAGCTTTATGTGGTTTACTATGCCCTAATTTTATTTATTTATTTTGATATGTGGTTATAACACGTAACTGGACTGTGTTCAAATAGCTCCAAATAACTTTATTTGTATTGTACTAACGATTTGGTACTTGCATGTGACGAAAACGTTCAAACAATGCTGTCTTCAGTTCGAAGTTTCTTCTTCATTACGTTTCATTAAATTTCTTCTTCTGGGTTTAGAACACAGAAGCTGAACCATGTAATTCCACTGGTCCATCTGTTCCCATTTGGGTGCGTGGGGCTTTTTTTTTTTTCTTCACACAGAAAACTAAGGATATGCCTGGCCAAGTTACCAGCTGTCCTTTTGAGCCACATTGAATTTTGGAAATTCCCAAGATAATTTTTCTTTGTGAAGTAATTGTAGACCTTAGTCTAAGTGAAGCGTCAGTCAAAGTGTATGTACTTCTTTTTGCGTTCTGATAAAGTTTCTGGGAAGTTTCGGGTTGAGACTTAGCACAAGCAGTGACGTTGTGACCTAAAATACTTCATACATTTATCACTGCCTTCAAGAAAGCTAGAAAACTTGCATTTGAAAATAGATATTCCAGTGTATAGGTAGTGAATTATGTGAATGGTACGAATCTGCTATTGGATGTTATTTGACTGGTTAGCCTTTGAAAAGTACTTACAGTGATAGCTGTTACTAGAGGCATGTCTTCCTGCCTGTTTTTCCACTGTTACCTTTTTCAAATCTCTGCTGGGGATTTAAAAAAGGAAAAAAAAAAAAAGTGTTTTTTGAGAATACTGGTGTGGATCCAGTCCAGGAATACTTGTAGCTGTAAATTACTTTCTGGCGGTTTTTTTTTAATAAGATTGCAAATGTGTTGGTTATTTCTAGATGTTCTTTCTTACTTCCATACCTTGTACTCTTATAGATCTCCTCCAGAACCTCCCTTGAGCCAAGCAGGTGAAGATGAAATCATGTGGGGAAGTGATGAGCTGCTGATTGAATCAGTCAGCCAGGAACATGTAAATAAAGGTAAGAACTTTAACAAATAATCAGTGGAAAACTGAGGATCACATTAAATAGAGAAAATGTCATAAGTGAATTTTAAAATGTCTTGGGTATGTTTTCAGGGTGTAATGACAGGTATAATGGTAAATCTAAAAGCTCAGCAGCCCACTGGAAAGGATCTTTACAGCTTTGTGTAATAAATGCGTGACAGTTAGTAGGAACAATATTGGCAATGTTGTGCTCTTAGTTATAGTAGAGTTGAAACCAGCTGTGATGCGTTCTTCCATAGTGTCTGGCTGGCAAAAGCTGTTTGACCGTGATCAGATCGATATATTATGTGCTTCACATACTGCTACTCCATGCTCAAATTAGGCAGTATTTTTTCTTTATCTTGACTCTCATTCTTCCACTGCTGCTCAGTGTGGCTGAGCAGAACACTACTCAATTTGATGCGTTTGGCAGAATCTAGTCTTTGCTTTTTGAGATAGCATTAGAAATGTCAGTTCCTGAAATTCATATACAGTAGCCTTTTGTCTACATTCATTAAAAGAAAAAAGGATAATCCGTGACTGAGTCAGTAGATTTAAGACGCTTTTAATTGCAATACCAGAGAGACTCTTCATTTATTAATTTTGTTGTGCTTCAGAGAAATACTGAAGACCTGATAGAAAGCAAGCTATATTGGAAAAAAAAAAAGATGTTTTTAAGACATCTTACTATTACCACTTGAAAGACATGTTGAGTATAAGTGCTAAAAACGAAGTCACAGGCTGTGATGTTTAAGTGGAGAGTTCTGAATTCATTGCTGTGTGCATTCATAAATTTTGTAGGTTATTGTGTTACAATATACATATTACAATTTACAACTAACATATAAAATGTATTTGAAGTTTGTTTCAGTGTATTTATTGGAAGTTCAGGAAAATACTCCCTTTGGTTCCTGGATTCATCAAAGCTGATTTTGCATCATACTGGTTTTGATAGTTAGTTTGGTTTTGCCTGTCAAACTGAGAGGACATCTGTGTATTCTGTCTGGTGTGGAGGCATTGTAGAGAAAACAGATAGTACAGTGGGAAGCAACAGGGAAATCCAACATTACACTACAGATTATGTTTCTCTAGTTTTAGCTATTTATTTATATTTATATCAGTCAGTCTTGTTCTTCTGCTAGATTTCCCTTTAGTGACAAATGAAGAGATCTCTGCACTGCCTACTGTGAATGTGCTCCCTGGAGGCAAGTACTCAGGAGCCAAATTAAAGTCAGTGATCAGGATGTTGCGTGGATTGCTGGAACAGGGAGTCCCTTCTAAAGAGATTGAAGTGAGTAACAGTTTGTCTCTTAAAGTCCTTTTTTCTATTATGAAACGGTTAGAAATAGAATGGCTGGTTCATCACTGCGTTAAATACCACAGCTCTTTAATTTTCAGCTCTAGAGATGAAAAGACTTATTTTACCAGACTTCTCTCCCTTCCCCTGCTAGCTGCTGAGACATAAGATTAGTTTGAACTGGGAGTTCGATTCAGAAGTGTGTTTACATCATCATTACTTTTGGTAAATTACCAAGTGAATATGACATTAACAGGCATAGACAAGGTATATAAAGACTGTGAAATCTAGCAGCAGGATGTGAAAACAACCTTTCCAAAGTCTTAAGTCAACCACGTTACATGATCTCTTTTTTGGGAGAATGAGATAAAATATTTACTGCATAATAGGTTTTTAAAATTTTGTTTCATTTTCTTAGCTATGTGAAATTAGATTCCTTCCTGTGACTGAATTATTTTGCATATCTGCATTAGGATTTTTTTTAATTACTCTGTAAAAGACTTGGTTACATAACTGCTCTAAACAGTTATTAACCATTCAGCGCTTTCTAATGCATGTATAATTGCTTCTTTACAGAACCTTCAGGAGTTAAAACCTTTGGATCAGTGTTTGATTGGACAAGCAAAGGAGAACAGGAAAAAGAACAGATATAAAAACATACTTCCTTGTAAGTCCTAACTAACCTGAACTTCATTGTTGATATTTTGTCACCACCTGTATGGTCAGATGAATTGGATCAGAAGTGAGACGGTTTGATTCCCAGTCCTAGTTCTGCTACTGAGTAGGGAAAAAAATAAATCTACCACTCATTTTGTACACATGTAAAGCAGGTGTTTATAAAGGACTTTAAGATCAGTGAACAATAGACTGTTCCCTACCTACTGAAGTAGGTAGGGATGGATGTTAACAGATTCTTCAGTTGTTTCAGCAGATCCTCTGTCTTAAATGAGATATACATATGGAGCCAGACAAGATTTTTTTTTTTTCAGTTTTACCCATGTAAAATTGGAAAAACAGACATGAATACTATTGTCATTAAATTTACTGCAACAAAATTCTGTTTGTTAGGTGGGAGATATGTGGAGAAGTGAGAACTGACAAAGGTTAGTTCTGAGTGAGAAATATTCAACCTCAGTTTCAGAGGTGCTGCAGTTCAAATCACATATCCTGCCTGTCTGCTGATTTATTTTTTTATTTATAGAATGTGTTGGGTTGGATGGGACCTTTAAAGGTCATCCAGTCCAGCCCTCCTGCACTAAGCAGGGACATCTTTAACTAGATCAGGTTGCACAGAGCCTCATCCAGCCTGGGCTTGAATGTCTCCAGGGATGGGGCCTCCACCACCTCTCTGGGCAACCTGGGCCAGTGTCTCACCACCCTCAGTGTAAAGAACTTCTTCCTAATGTTTAGTCTAAACCTGCCCTGCCCTAGTATAAAACCATTGTCCCTTGTCCTATCGCTACACGCCCTTGCAAACAGCCCCTCCCCAGATTTCCTGGAGGCCCCCTTTAAGTACTGGAAGGCCGCTATAGGGTCTCCCCGGAGCCTTCTCTTCTCCAGGCTGAACAACCCCAACTCTCTCAGCCTGTCCTCATAGGAGAGGTGCTCCAGCCCTTTGATCATCCTCGTGGCCCTCCTCTGGACCCACTCCAACAGGTCCATGTCCTTCTTGTGCTGAGGGTTCCAGAGCTGGATGCAGTACTCTAGGTGGGGTCTCACGAGAGCAGAGTAGAGGGAGAGAATCACCTCTCTGGATCTGCTGGCCATGCTTCTTCTGATGCAGCCCAGGATGTGATTGGCCTTCGGGCCTGCAAGTGCACATTGGTGGCTCATGTCCAGCGTTTCATTCACCAGTACCCCCAAGTCCTTTTCCGTAGGGCTGGTCTCTATCACATCATCCCCCAGCCTGTATTGATAATGAGGATTGTCCTGANGACCCAAGTGCAGGACCTTGCACTTGGCCTTGTTGAACTTCATAAGGTTTGCTCGGGCCCACCTCTCTAGCTCGTCCAGGTCCCTCTGGATGACATCCGGTACCTCTGGCCTGTCGACCGCACCACTCAGCTTGGTGTCATCAGCAAATTTGCTGAGGGTGCGCTTGATCCCACCGTCTATATCATTGATGAAGTAAACAGCATCAGTCCCAGTATGAACCCCTGAGGGGCACCACTTGTC
>VWZL01003480.1:209934-222301 GCA_013396915.1 Stercorarius parasiticus | reverse complement strand
ATGGCAAGGGCTGTCTTTTTCCCATCACGACTCCCCCAGTGTCGCCGCAAAACTCATTTCATGTAAAACAACTCCACACCGACAGGAAGATGAAAATGTCCCAAGTGTCTTCCAGGCCATGCTGAGATTTCACAGAGGGGCTCGATGGCACCCGCGCTACTGCCAGCCATGAGGAAGCAGAGAGGAAAAGCAGATGGCCATGAGCAAAGGCAGCGAGGAGTCAGGACGGGGCTCCCTGTGCACCCACTCTCCCCTCCTTGGCCCCGGCCGGCACCTCCCAGCCCTCCAAATTCACAGCGGGTCCGGCAGGGACAGAGTATTGGTGGCTCATCACGGCCACCAGTGGGACCTGCTCCAAGGGCACTTCGGGCAGCCATCGGTGCCGGCCTTTGGGAAGCTTTACACCTGGGCTAAATAACATGAAACAGCTGCAGGGGGATGACAAGGCTGGGTTTGCTCAGAGCAGCCACTGCCAGGGTGGAGGCGCAGGGGCCAGTGGGCTCCGGGCTGTGGTGAAGCAAAGGCTGAGGGCAGCCATGGAGCGAGGGGGCCAGGAGGACCAGGACCCCACCTTCTTTAGGAAGAAGTTCTTTACACTGAGGGTGGTGAGACACTGGCCCAGGTTGCCCAGAGAGGGGGTGGAGGCCCCATTCCTGGAGACATTCAAGGCCAGGCTGGATGAGGCTCTGAGCGACCTGATCTAGTTGAAGATGTCCCTGCTCACTGCAGGGGGGAGTTGGACTAGATGACCTTTAGAGGTCCCTTCCAACCCAACACATTCTAGGATTCTATGATCGCCTGCGGAGCGTTTCACAGCCACCCCCAGGTCCCCCCATGTCTCTGAGGTCACTGTGGGTCATATTCCAGAACCACCAGGCAGGGAGGGTTTCCGAGACGATGGTGGAGGGCAAGGACAAAGCCCTGGGGCACCTCAGGGAGAAGCACCTTCCACTGCCTTGGGTCTCAACGCGGGTGACAGCTCGTCTCCCCCCGGGTATTCATCCTCCATCATGGAGAGGAAGATGAGCGCTATGGCTTGTGCCGTCTTCAATGAGCTTCGCCTGGAAGGGAAACTCTGCGACGTGACCATCAGCGTGGACGGTGTGGAATTCAATGCCCACAAGAACATCCTCTGTAGCTGCAGCCACTATTTCAGGTGGGTGCTTGAAACAAGAGGGCACGGGGACAAGCAGGATTCCCCAGGCTGTGTCACACTGCCTTAGTGCATCTCCAGTGCTTCCCTCGGCACTAAAACTCCCCTCCAGCAGCTCCCTGTAGTCCCGATACCTGCCTGGGCACCAGGACTCATCCACACCCTGGGATGGAAGAGCAGCGCTGGAATCGGTGTCCGGCGAAGCCCCAGGCGTGGTGCAGGGCTGGAGCGTGGCCAGCCGGGCTCGTCCGCCATCGGGCAGGAGCTTTTCCTGCCCCGCACACCACCACTCTGCTGTCCTTGTTGAAGCAAGGTGGCCACTCGCCCTGTGGCTCTCTGTCCACAGCCAGGGGCTGTGACTCCTTGCTAAAACAACCAGCTCGTAAAACGCTAATTAATAAACTCCACGGCCTCCCAGCAGGGCTACTGCGACTGCCCAACTCGGGGCACAGGGGACAACGGGGTCAAGGTTCAGCGCAGCAAAGCTGCTTTTCCCCCAGCACGGCTTGGTTTTTTCAGGGCTTTGTTTGCCAGCAACTGGAGCAACGCAGAGAGGAGAGTCTACAAGATCGAGGGCACTTCACCTGAAATGATGCGGCTCATCATTGAGTACGCCTACATCAGGACAGTACCGGTCACAGCTGACAACGTTCAAAGTTTGTTGACCGCAGCCGACCAGTTCAATGTCATGGGCATCGTGAGACTCTGCTGCGAGTTCTTGTATTCCCAGATGTGCTCGGAAAATTGCGTTGGCATCTACAGACTCTCAGACTATTGCTACTGCCCCGAACTGCGAGAAGCAGCCCACTTGTTCATCCTCCGTCACTTCGAGGAGGTGACCAAGCTGTCTACGGAGTTTCTAGACCTCTCCATCGAGGAGTTCACCCACATCCTGGAGAAGGATGAGCTCAATGTGAAACAAGAAGAAACCGCGTTCGAGGCCATTCTGAAGTGGATTGATCACGCCCCGCAGGACCGCAGGCAGCACATTGCAGTCCTGCTGGGCAAGGTGGGTGCTGGCTCAGCCCCCGGGTTCTCTACTGAGCTTTGGACAACACTGGAGCCCAAAGGCAAAGCCGCTCAGCATCGGAGCCTTCCACGACAGGTACCAGGGTCTAAAGCACCTGCATTAATATTCTAACCTCCTTTTTGCATTTGTCAGGTTCGACTGGCACTGATGCACGCAGAATACATAATGAACAATGTCAAAACACACCAGTACGTGAAGGACAATGAGGAATGCAAAGCTCTCATCATAAAAGCCCTGACAGAAATGTACAACCTTGATATGTATGGCCAATCCTCTTCTGATTTCACCCACCTGCTCACCCGTCCGCGCCTGCCCTGCGCCGTCCTGTTTGCTGTCGGAGGCTGGAGCGGGGGGAGCCCAACCAACGCCATCGAGACCTACGATTCCCGGGCAGACCAGTGGGTGAACGTCACGTGCGAGCAGGAAAGTCCCCTCGCCTATCACGGCACCGCGTATTTTCATGGCTTTGTCTACGTCGTTGGGGGGTTTGACAGCATGGATTACTTCAGCAGCGTCAAGCGGTTTGACCCGCTGAACAAAACGTGGCAGCAGGTCGCACCCATGCACTCGCGGCGCTGCTACGTCAGTGTCGCCGTTCTCAACAACTTCCTCTACGCCATGGGGGGGTNGACTGGACGTTAGGGAGAAGTTCTTCACCATGAGGGTGGTGAGACACTGGAAGAGGTTGCCCAGAGAGGGGGTGGAGGCCCCATCCCTGGAGACATTCAAGGCCAGGCTGGATGAGGCTCTGAGTGACCTGATCTAGTTGAAGATGTCCCTGCTCACTGCAGGGGGGAGTTGGACTAGATGACCTTTAGAGGTCCCTTCCAACCCAACACATTCTAGGATTCTATGATCGCCTGCGGAGCGTTTCACAGCCACCCCCAGGTCCCCCCATGTCTCTGAGGTCACTGTGGGTCATATTCCAGAACCACCAGGCAGGGAGGGTTTCCGAGACGATGGTGGAGGGCAAGGACAAAGCCCTGGGGCACCTCAGGGAGAAGCACCTTCCACTGCCTTGGGTCTCAACGCGGGTGACAGCTCGTCTCCCCCCGGGTATTCATCCTCCATCATGGAGAGGAAGATGAGCGCTATGGCTTGTGCCGTCTTCAATGAGCTTCGCCTGGAAGGGAAACTCTGCGACGTGACCATCAGCGTGGACGGTGTGGAATTCAATGCCCACAAGAACATCCTCTGTAGCTGCAGCCACTATTTCAGGTGGGTGCTTGAAACAAGAGGGCACGGGGACAAGCAGGATTCCCCAGGCTGTGTCACACTGCCTTAGTGCATCTCCAGTGCTTCCCTCAGCACTAAAACTCCCCTCCAGCAGCTCCCTGTAGTCCTGATACCTGCCTGGGCACCAGGACTCATCCACAACCTGGGATGGAAGAGCAGCGCTGGAATCGGTGTCCGGCGAAGCCCCAGGCGTGGTGCAGGGCTGGAGCGTGGCCAGCCGGGCTCGTCCGCCATCGGGCGGGAGCTTTTCCTGCCCCGCACACCACCACTCTGCTGTCCTTGTTGAAGCAAGGTGGCCACTCGCCCTGTGGCTCTCTGTCCACAGCCAGGGGCTGTGACTCCTTGCTAAAACAACCAGCTCGTAAAACGCTAATTAATAAACTCCACGGCCTCCCAGCAGGGCTACTGCGACTGCCCAACTCGGGGCACAGGGGACAACGGGGTCAGGGTTCAGCACAGCAAAGCTGCTTTTCCCCCAGCACGGCTTGGTTTTTTCAGGGCTTTGTTTGCCAGCAACTGGAGCAACGCAGAGAGGAGAGTCTACAAGATCGAGGGCACTTCACCTGAAATGATGCGGCTCATCATTGAGTACGCCTACATCAGGACAGTACCGGTCACAGCTGACAACGTTCAAAGTTTGTTGACCGCAGCCGACCAGTTCAATGTCATGGGCATCGTGAGACTCTGCTGCGAGTTCTTGTATTCCCAGATGTGCTCGGAAAATTGCGTTGGCATCTACAGACTCTCAGACTATTGCTACTGCCCCGAACTGCGAGAAGCAGCCCACTTGTTCATCCTCCGTCACTTCGAGGAGGTGACCAAGCTGTCTACGGAGTTTCTAGACCTCTCCATCGAGGAGTTCACCCACATCCTGGAGAAGGATGAGCTCAATGTGAAACAAGAAGAAACCGCGTTCGAGGCCATTCTGAAGTGGATTGATCACGCCCCGCAGGACCGCAGGCAGCACATTGCAGTCCTGCTGGGCAAGGTGGGTGCTGGCTCAGCCCCCGGGTTCTCTACTGAGCTTTGGACAACACTGGAGCCCAAAGGCAAAGCCGCTCAGCATCGGAGCCTTCCACGACAGGTACCAGGGTCTAAAGCACCTGCATTAATATTCTAACCTCCTTTTTGCATTTGTCAGGTTCGACTGGCACTGATGCACGCAGAATACATAATGAACAATGTCAAAACACACCAGTACGTGAAGGACAATGAGGAATGCAAAGCTCTCATCATAAAAGCCCTGACAGAAATGTACAACCTTGATATGTATGGCCAATCCTCTTCTGATTTCACCCACCTGCTCACCCGTCCGCGCCTGCCCTGCGCCGTCCTGTTTGCTGTCGGAGGCTGGAGCGGGGGGAGCCCAACCAACGCCATCGAGACCTACGATTCCCGGGCAGACCAGTGGGTGAACGTCACGTGCGAGCAGGAAAGTCCCCTCGCCTATCACGGCACCGCGTATTTTCATGGCTTTGTCTACGTCGTTGGGGGGTTTGACAGCATGGATTACTTCAGCAGCGTCAAGCGGTTTGACCCGCTGAACAAAACGTGGCAGCAGGTCGCACCCATGCACTCGCGGCGCTGCTACGTCAGTGTCGCCGTTCTCAACAACTTCCTCTACGCCATGGGGGGGTTTGACGGACAGACGCGCCTTAACACAGCGGAACGGTACCAGCCCGAGACAAACCAGTGGACGCTCATTGCCCCCATGCACGAGAGGAGAAGTGATGCAAGTGCGACCACGCTGCACGAAAAGGTAAATGGAAGGCAGTTAAGGTTGGAGTGTGGGGAGCAGGACAAGGAACCAAACACGCACCAGTGCGCAGCATAACACAGCGAGCGAGCGCCTGTCCTGTCCTGTGGCATGGACCCAGGCAGGGACTCCCATGGAGCTCAGCCAGGGAGAAACACAGCTACCGCTCCCAGTTTGTCTTCTAGAGAGAGAAGTGGTAAAAAAAAAAACCTGCAAAAATCCCAAACAAATCAACTACCCCTGCCCCCCAAAACCCAGCCAGACCATTCATTTTCTCCTTGATGTGTCCTCCCCCGAGGGTATCTCTGCCCTGCTCACCCGCTTTCCCTCCTGTCAACAGGTGTTTATCTGTGGAGGATTCAACGGAACCGAATGCCTGATCACAGCCGAAGTGTACAACGCCACCACGCACCAATGGACCCTGATCGCCCCGATGAACAGCAGGAGGAGCGGAGTAGGAGTGATCGCGTATGGAAACCACGTGTATGCGGTAAGGCAGCAGTGGCACCTCTGCCCTAACACCGCCCAGAACCCGTATTCCTCTTTTTGCCTCATCGGCATTTCCTAGATTTGCAGCCTGGCCATTTGCTTGTAAGGGAGACTTAGGGAAGAAAGTCAGAGCCAGGACAGTTGCTTTTCCTCCCGAGGATATTATCACCTGCACAGTTTAGGTTTTGGAAAACATGGATAACTGTTAAGCAGCTGCAGCAAAGAAACAAACAAAGACTTACAACCAGGCACCATCCGACTTGTGCGCGCAACGGTTTTGGTGAGGAAAGGCCCATTTCAACTCTGTACCTTTGGCATTCCCAGGTCGGAGGATTCGATGGAGTCAACCGCCTTCGCAGCGCGGAAGCTTACAACCCCCTTGCCAACACATGGCGCAACATCCCAAACATGTTCAGTCCTCGCAGCAACTTCGGCATTGAGGTGGTGGATGACCTTTTGGTTGTGGCTGGCGGCTTTAACGGCTTTACTACTATTCACCATGTGGAGTGTTACGACGAGAACACTGACGCGTGGTACGAAATTGAGGACATGAGCATAAACCGCAGCGCTCTGAGCTGCTGTGTGGTGCCAGCTCTAGCGAACATCAGGGAGTATGTGGCCACACGAGACTACTACATGGACAACTCTTCAAGGGAAGTCGGGGTCATTTCTTCAACAAGTAGCCTGCCTGTATAAACAGCTCCACTCAGGTAATAAAGTCTTTTGGGCAGGAAGTGAATGTAGTCACTTATTCAAAAAAAAAAAGCAACCACAATTGATACAGGCCAGAAGAATCACTACCTCTGAAAACTTACATTCTACGGCACCACAAAACACGCGCATCGGCCACAGCCTATGTAGCAGCTTCAAAAACCAAAGGGACAGCAGAATGCTAGAGAAATAAAAGGTTTATTTTCATTCATTCACTTATTACAATAAACTTTAGTACAGTGTATTGAAGGGGAAGAACATCACAGTAGGGTTTGTTTCCAACGGCCTGTACACACTTACTACTTGACCTCAGTGGAAGGAAGTACAGGAGTGCTGCTTCCCCCAGCCATCTGCTGAAGTCTAAATTACTAGCGACAGGAGAGTACAGCTGCCGTGCCCCACAGCGACATGGGCCTATGGGGAGTATCTGACTCTTAATGGTCTTCAAACATCTCATTAGTTCCGCACTTTGCATTCATACTAGCAATAAGATTAGATCCCCAGGAGCACCTGTTTGATCAGACTTCCGCTCAGGGCTGTCAAATTAGAGACAGGTTTTATACCTGCACATAATGTGGGCAAAACTGAAAAATAAATCCATTTATTTTAAGCTTGCTTGCTTAAGCCCACTGAATGTTACACCATACTGTTACAAGGTTCTGTTAAAAAGAACCTAAAAAGTTGTAATTCTTTGTTACTCAGTTTGCCAGCAGCAATCAGTCTATTCCATGACAGACAAGTTGACCCAATAGTTCTGATTTAACATTTACTGTAATGGAGAAAAATTATATTGAACTAGTATAGGAGAATGCTTGGCATAGTTATTCATAATGCATGCTAAAATGCTGGCATGCTTTCTTCATTTTTGGAGTGGTATCCTACTCTGTGCAAGAGAAAGTCTTCTTAAAAAGACATACAAACCCAGCATACTAACAGAGTATTCAGGTAGTTATAAAATATTATGTCCACATATGGCACCTAGAAAGATACGATGACCGCCAAGTGCTAGGCAGGATGTGTCCTATTCCACCAACACGATGAGCAGAAAGACAGGACATGAAACATGCGTTTCGTGGCACGTATTCAGTACCAGTATAGAGGTACGATTGTCATCAGGAGAGGAAAAACTGCACCTGATGTTCTTTTACATGAGGAAGGCCAAAAGTCAACCCGCTAATACTTAACTGAATACATACCAGGATCTTACTGACATTTAACGAGCCATTAGAAACATATTGAAAAAATTCCCAGGCTTTTGTTTAGAGCATCATTTTATAAGCACCCAGCAAGCTACGGCAGTCAAGGGCCACATGGGATCTGGTATGCGATTCACAGGTTTGTGGGCTAAATTACAGCCAGAGTCAATAATGCAATTCTTCCGCATACCTACAGGTGATACAATGGATAGTTACACTTGACAGTTAAAAACTATGTGCAATGCAATTGGTCCACTTCAAGTCAAGGCTAAAATAACCCCAACTACTTAAAAATTCCATAAAATTGGCATAGCAAACGTTAGAGCAAACCGGTGCTGTCACAGTGCCCATCACTCACCATGCAAACAGAGATATCGTGCAGCACATACAGAATCATGGCTGGCATTCACAAGTTAGCTCTCTAGAACCTAAGCTGTTCTGACATTGTCTTTGAGTGGAATGTTTTCAGTAAACTATACAGCTTCTACGTCAGCCAAAAGTTCTCATGGTGAGTGCAGTATCAATTTTACTTCAAACAAGAAAGACTGCAAGAAGTTTGTTCTTGCATCTAACTTTGTGGCATGTTGCCACACATCAAACTATTTAGTTCATATTCCAACTGAAATAATAATCTTGCTATTTCTCCCTACAAATGGTCCATTTTTGTTGACAGACTACAAGAGGGCTTTCACAGAGCCTGTTAAATCCCTGCAGGAAAGTCAGGGGATGGAGCATGTAAACTCTTCTCAGTTGCTTCTGTGCAGAGTCTGGTAAAGTATCTTAAAATCAGCTCCCACAAATTTAAGTTATATCAGTGGATTTAGTACTAAAGCTGCGAGGCATTTCCACACTTGCATTCACAAACCCTGCTGTAGGGGCAGTAATTCTTAAACTACTCCAGCCAAAACTACAAGAGTGCATGGGCCAAACTCCACTGATTAACCCCTTGCTTACAGGCCTGCATGGGCTGGTTTGTAACAGTCGCTGCTGGACATCAGCCTTACACCTGAACAAGCTCACCTACTTCCTCTCTTGCATTAGGCCAGCATCATACAATTTAATCTGCTCTAACAATCCAATGGGCAAATAAAATACAACATGGGTACCCCAGATGAGCAAATTAAGACTAAACTGGTCAGATTTTCAAGGTGTTTGTTTGTTTTAAATAAAGCTAGATTATTCTATTACACAAAGACAACTTATCGATATCAAAAGTGGCAAGTGAACTGCAAAGTGGAGCGTTAAGGGATGTACACATCAGAGAAACCTTTACACACTATGTGGTTGAAAGACTTACCCGGTGTTTCAGATATGATCTAGGTTGCCTGCTGAATTGGAAAATGAGAAGTATCAGCTCAGTAAGCTAAACAATTAAAAAAACAAAACAAAAAACCAAACTGTTTAGAAGTTCTTTTGCAAAGAAGTTACCCACATCAAAACCACCAGCAAATCATCATATGAACCAAAGACAGTCAACAGATTCTCCAACACCATTTGGCTACACCAAGCTTGGAACACCCTGGTTACTCCTCCCTTTCCCTTCCCTGTGATCCTGAGTTAGGTTGCATGTGAACACCTGAAACATTCCAATGAAGGGAAGGATGGGGAAGAAAAGGAGGTAGGAAGGATGGACTGAATCCGCTAGTAACCAAAACGGTCCTGGAGCTCCTCAGGTCAGGGAGGAGGAGTGTTCAGTGGGACAGTTAACTAAGAGGCAGCGATACTCCGAAGGAAATATTCCACATTCTGTTCCTTGGGAGTACAGCAGTGAGCAAACCAGAGCCAACCAGGGCACTGATTTATGTAAAACCACCTCAAAATGCCAAAAGGTATTTAAATCGGCTTTAATCTTACTGCCACAGTAAGAGGGGAAATTAAAACATTCAGAGACTATGGAAACGCAACTATCTCAGTTCGAGAGGAACACCCAAGTGCCGATTTGTTAAGGAGCACTGCAGCACAGCTGCTGTAAGCTTCCAGGGAAGGAATACTGAAGGCAAAGGGTACTGATTGTCAAAGACAGGCTGGAAACAGGCTCGCAGGGGTTTTCTCATCACTTTTTCATTAGAATTAAAATGCAGGCAACATTTGAGAAAGGATCTACAAGTAGCTCAGGTTCCAATCTATTACTGTGAAAGAATCTCATTCTTACTAATCCACACTGATAGAAATGAGTAGTCAATGTTGGTGGGTGGCTACTTTGCTGGTTTTCACTCCTTTTATCAGGCTGATTGCTGACCGAAGCTTCTCATGAAGCTGTCAAAGACAAACTCAAAGCATCTTCAGATCTACCTGAAAAAAATCTACTGCCTCAAGTTCTCTGTTTTAGCAAGTGTCTGATGTTCCACCAATCACCCATTTATAAACAAACTCTGCAGCCTTTCTAGACCATACAGATACAAAATATTTAATACACATAGAAACATCCTGAAATAATTTTATAAAGAAAGATTGTGCTTTTGTTTTCAGATATAGTTATAACTATTGCACTTGCCTCCAACTTGGGAAAGCTAAGTACACTAACACCAAACATATGTGAAGTTTAGTCACTGAGAAGTAGAGAATCAAAGGAATGTCAATATATAAGTGCAAATAAAACAGGTGCTTTCAAGCACACACAAATGTAACCACTAAATTATTAAGATCGAGATCTTTGATTTTCAAAATAGAACTGTTAGAGACTAACTCTACAGAAATCCTTGAAAACAAAGATCTGAACAGAGAAATAACAGACTTAATGTTCCTGGAGACATTTCACAGCCCGTTACAGGCTACAGTTCTTCCCTGGGCACCATTAAATAATGTTGGATTGGATTCACGTAGTTTCTCAATTCCCATCCACCCTCAATTTCTGAGCTTAATTTTCAGTACATAAAAGATGCTGGTTTTACACACCAAATCCAATCAACATCCCCATGTCTTATAAAGACATATTAAGCCTAACAAAATGGTTTAGCACAGTTATCTCCTAGATTCTTCAGGAGGAGTGATATTCCATAAACTAGCACTCAATCTGCGAGCGTGGCATTCTCCGTAAGCTTAGGGAGTGTCGGTGCATTTCCTGCATCTGCCTTTCCTGCATTTGCCTTATTCTATCTTTTTGCCACATCAAATTTTGCGGCATAGGGTATCTTTGTGTTCCCTGCAAGCACCTGAAGGGAATTCTCACATGGCAGGCTGTTGCTCTGCAGCGAGGCTGAGGCATAGGAGGCAAAAGCATCCAGCGCTTTCTCTCAGCACAGTAACGATAGGCCTCTTTCCTGTATTGCTTGTCAATATCATCACTGTTCTTCCACCCCCCAATGATGAAAACATCATCTTTATAATAACAAATAGCTGCTCCTTCAATGCTAAGAACCTCTGGGGGTAAGCTTTCCAGAATTTCATCCGAGGCCCTCCCAGAGATCTTTACCTTAGCTTCCTCGTTATCTATAGGGTAACTCTTGGGGCAGCACGATGCTGTATGGTAAAAGTTTGTGTTAGCGACAGACATTTGAAAAGAGCAATAGTTATCAATGAGCGGCAAAGACTCCACATCCTGCCACTGCCTTGTCTCAGCATCGTATCTGATAATAACCGCCCTCAAGCCATCTTCGCTATCACTGTCAACTGGGGTACGAGCAGCAACATAAACAAACCGGTCTTCAACAGAAACAGCTTTGACATCACGAAGAATCTTTGGTGCTGACTCCAAGTTAAGCCATTTATCTTGTTCAGGATTATAAATGGCCACATCTTTAAAGCCAGGACTGAAATTGCCATGTCCACCAATACTGTACAAATTTCCTTTAACTTCAGTAAGGCCAAAAGAATGCTTCCTGGTTATTAGATTTGAGACCTGCTCCCAAATATTCCTGTTTGGATTGTACCTTTCTACCGTCTTGGCAAACCCTGGTTCCATGGAGCCAGCCACATAAACATAAGATTCTGTCACAGCAACAGCATGCCCATCCAGGTGATTATGTATGTGCGGTAAGTTTACCCACCTATCTTCATCGATGAAATACCCTACGCACTCACTTAAGTAATCTCCTCCCTCCGACACACCACCAATCACCATAATGACGTCCATGTTTTGTCCAAAACGTGGCAACAATGCTACTGGACAAGCGGAATGTTGTAGATTACCGGACTGCAAGTTCTCAGACCGCAAGGCATGACTCTCCACGGCTTCAGACACTAATTTAACACAGGCTTCGTTACTCGATACCAGCCTTTCCGATTTGACGTGGCGAGTAAGGTAAGTGGGTTTCATCTGAGACAATCTAAGCAGTTTAAAGAGATCTTCAAAGTACCTCTCTCTTTCCTCAGGTTTTTTCTGAACCCACTTCAAAACAGTCTCAAAGAGGATTTCTTCAGAGTCCACTGTGATCTCTGAGTCTGACAGCCAGTCTCTGATGAGGTGAAAGGGCAAAGTGTAGAACTCCTCATCTTGGATAACTTTGTGGAAGTTTCTCCTGATCATATCCTGAGCTTTCAAGGCCAGCTGATTCAAGGAATACATGTGGGCTAGGCTGTGCACCGCAACGCAGTTGGAGAGGTTGAGTTTCTTCTTCAGAAACTCTCCACAGAACTCTTTCAACCGGGTCAGCAGAAACCTGCAGAACAAACGAACAGGGGTGATGTCGGGGCCCGGCTGCCGCCGGTCCGGTGGCTTCCAGCCCCCCCGGGCCGCGGGCCCCGCTCACCTGTCCGCCATCTCCAGCACCTCGTGGACGTTGCCGGGGCTGACGCGGATGGTGCCGGTGTACATGAAGCCGACGACGGCCTCCACCGTGTCGGGGTCGGGGCGGCCC
>VWZL01003480.1:180300-209769 GCA_013396915.1 Stercorarius parasiticus | reverse complement strand
CCCCTGGCGGGGAGGGGGCGCCACCGCCGCCGGTAAAATGGCGGGTGGTGGGCTGAGGGGCAGCTGGCGTCAGCGCAGCGTCCGGGGCCCTCCGTCCCCTCGGGGAGCAGGGACGTGACCGAGGTGAGTACCCCCCTCGCTTCCCCAGCGAGCAGAGGGGGCGTTTGGGCCAGCAGCGCGGCAGGGGCACCAGGCCCCCGCCTCAGGCGAAAGGCGGGACGCGGGCAGCCGGTTCCTGCTCGGAAGCTCCTGCTCGGAGCGCGGAAAACCCGTCAGGAGGGAGCTGTGGGCCTGCCCCACACAGGGGCCGAGTCCTGACCTGCCCCTGAGGCGTCTCCGCTCTGGGGTGGCACCGGGCCGGTTGGTGACACGGGTATGACAGCCAGGGCCGCTGCCAGTGATCCTCCTGATTTAGCACAGAGGGAGCTTGTTCCACCCACGTGTCAGTTGTGAGGGAACTGGATCACTTTGCCAAACTGCACAGGTACCACAGACCAGACATAGATGCAGTTTTATTCAGAGCCTTGAGCTATAGAATCATAGAATTCTTAGGGTTGGAAGGGACCTTAAAGATCATCTAGTTCCAGCCCCCCTGCCTTTTGATTCTTTTTCTCCTTAACATCCCTCTCAGGCATGCCTGCAGGGAAGGGACTTCACATGAGGAATTCACTCCAAGTAAGGTACACTATTTTTTTTTTTTAACTATAACAAAGTGAGCTGTAGTTGATTATTTCAGTGTTTACTATACAACACAATACAGTTCCCTAACTCTTGTATAGTGCTGTATCAATTTTAGATAATTACTTTCCTTCTTTTTATTCTCTAATTTGCTAAATTTCATCATGACACACACTGAAACATGATAGCTTAAGTCTGGTGGTTTGGTTTTTATTTTCTCCCGCCCATCTCTTAAATCCACCAGAACACACACCATGAGGAATAACTGCTCTGAGGTTTGGTATTTTGTGAGATGACTGCTTCCCACCTTGCCCCACATTCCACCAGACGCAGTCTGGGACCAACTTTTAGAAGCCAGAAGTAGAAAAAGAATACATTAGTAGCATATCATTTATTTGAGTTAGGTTACAATACACAGACAAGTAGGATGCTGAAGTTATTACTGAGATTATTTTTGCATCTGGGGTAATATGAGTGACATTCCATATACCAGCAATCTAATAGTAAATGAGAAGTTGTTTGCATAAATACAGACACTGGAATACATGTAGTTTCACAGTTTTAACAGCAGTATGTTACAACTTTACACTTTAAATTACTACACCAGCATTTAAGTAACATTGGTTATACATAAGCAGTGGTCCCACTATTCAGGATACAATCAGACTGAAGATGAGAACACCATAAACAAATTGAAAAAACAACTAACAATAAAAAAGCCCAAATCATGGCTTATGGGAATGATGGGTACTTTCCCCTCTATCAGGAAAAGTTACAGCTTGTTACTGACTAATGGATCTTCTGCTAGTTCAGTAAGACTGCACCTATGAGCAAAGCTCCCCTCCCTAAACCCTTACAATCTTTTCTGGAAACAAAATTAAAAAGTAGAAAAAAAGATAAAAGGGTGAGAGACAGTATTAAATACAGCAGGTAACATATGGAATATCACAAGTTTTGGTTTTTATTAGAGTAAGTTTCTATTCTTATAAAACAGTTGCTTTGCACAGTTTGACCAGGCAGCTCAATGTCTATATATCAATGGCCTTTATACATCAAAGTCCCATTTGTGGCTGTCCTCGGTGCAGGCTTCTGTCTCCTTGAAGTTAACATTCTGAGGCAACACTACAGGTTCTCACATAGTCATGTGCTCCGGTAAAACATAGGATATGTCATCCCATGGGTGACGGTACAGACCTTGCTTCAATCTCTTCTGATCCAGGTAGTGTCCTAAAATAAAAGTGGTTTGTGTTATGAAGTTTCTGCTGCTAGTCTTACTTTGCCTTGAAACAGATTTGATTTCTGTATTCTTACGACTAGCATTTCAGACTGAGTCCCCAGAGATTCATGATGGCAGGGCATCCCCTAGCAGGAGGAAAGGGGAGAAAGATGGCAAACTTACCAATGAATCCCATACTCCTGCCTAGCACAAAGATGCCATTAAGAGCTCCTATATCAATATATTCATCTGCTTCTTCCCTGCAAGAGAAAAAGAAATAAATAGTTCATCATAGCGATCTATTTAAGGAACCAATCTTAGAAAGGCTTTGAATCTACTCTAGTGCCAGTAGCAACACTGAATTCACATGAAAGCTTCCTTCCCCCAGGTCTAGGCTACGTTTCCTTCACAACATCCTTTTGAAGTCCTGGCCCCACATGAGCTGGCAGTATGGCTCCCATCATTTTCACAGGACCATGACCTAAGAGAAAGAGCCCACTACCTACTTACCGTGTGAAAGAGCCACAATTCCTGAGTACATCTACAAAGGCAACTCCAATAAAGCCATCTACATTCAGGATAAGATTTGGTTTCTGCAGGAAATGAAAACACACCCCAATAAAGATGTTAACAGTGGCAAATGATGTTCACCTGGCAACTTCCATCCTCAAGGGCAATTTGAGGGTTGCCCATAATTGTGGGCACACAAGCCTAGCGATAGACAATGCTGTTCAGCAACGTGAGCAAGAGCCACGCTTAATGCGAGTAACGGATAAACAGCCCCAGACAATGGACCTGCATTTTGTTCAAACCACAGAGATAATCTGCCGTAGCACATCATGTGTGCTAGCAGCAGTTCCAGATATATTGTGGACAACGCAGATAATTGATCTTGGTTTGTTCATCATGTTTCTAGTATCCAACAAATGTCTTCAGCCTTACCAAACTGTACTTGGCCCAGAGCCTACCACAGAAAAAACAAACCCCCAGGAACAATTCATGAAGCATTGCAATTAAAATACAGTATTAACCCCCTGTCACTTGTCCCCCAGGAAGAAAAAGTGCTCAAGAGGAGATAAGTACTAGCGCATTTCACCTTAGAAGTTGTAATTTTTTCTACTTCAAGTGCATAGTCCAGCAGTGGGGTGGCAGGGAAATGCTGCTTCACATAGTCTTTGAGAATCTGAACTCTCATGTCTGGGTTATTTATCTGCAAGTTAAGAACACGTTACAGTCACTGGTGTTGCCTCTTGCACAGGTACTTGCCATAAGCTTTACTATTGGTAGGTTTAGTATTTGTAAGTCCTGAGAATTTGGTCAATAGCTGCCTCTGAAAGTTGCTAGTTTTCTTTCCTTTGTTGTTTTTCCCGCCCCCCCACCCCTCTAAGAACACAAACAAACCTCCCCTTTGTACTAATGCAGTTTTCTTACAGATTTGACTCTGTGTCCAATGCCCATGATCAGTTTCCCTTCTTTCTTCATCTTATTCACAAACTCCATAGGGATAATCCCACTGTCGAAGGCTTTGCTGAACATTTTAGCTGCAGCATCCAGTGCTCCACCAAACCGGTCACCCTGGGTGCAGTACACAAAGGGAATTATAGCAAAGGACTCCACAGTTAAGGTACAAAACAAGCACAAAATTATCTTCTCCATCCGCCCTGCCTATCTATGGGGTATTCATGAAATTAAAGTCAGGCAGGCATCTGAGATATAGCATCTGTTTATAACTCAACACAAGTGTCAATATGTAGCCAGCGCAGCTCCACTAGAGACAGCGTGGGGGGAAATGCAGTCTGAAGTCTGTTTTATTCATATTTTTACTTGTCAGTATTGGAAGAGACTAGGCAACCATATAGTGACAACACTGACATCAATTTGGCCTCTACAAAATATTTCTAGACTCAAATGAGAGACGTCGCCATAATCTTGCTTACTTGAAAAGTGGACTAGGTTTTAAACCTAGAGCATCAAGCTATTAGAGTTGAATTCAACTGAAATTCAAAGTGCAAGTGAACAGGCACAGCCTGTCCATGGCTCTGCAGCCAATCTAAATCTCTTAAATTAACAATAATAAAACCTGGTCAGAGTAATGAGTAGCAAAGCTAAATCTGGAGATGCAGTACTTACAATAGTAAGAAGGCCTGAAGTGAGACTCGAGACAAGATCTTTTCCAGCTCTTGCACAGACAATGGTGTTGTGGGCTCCAGATACAGCAGGCCCGTGATCTGCTGTTACCATCAAACACATCTCGATGAACTGGCAGGCGTACTTTGGTAACCTGAGCAAGGAAGAGACTGAAGTCATTTATTGTAAAGAAAACTGAATGACAAGACAATTGGTGTTATACTGGATAGTGACTTTTGTTTTTAGGCATATGCTTGAAAGAAGTAGAACAGAGAGAGGGAGCTGTAGGGTCACAATACCCATCACTGCATCTTAATATCTTTCTCAGAGATCAGATTTGTATTCAGTTTCCACAGGAGCTGTTTAGCTCAGAGCTGAGGGTCTGTTTGAAAGGCTGAGCTTGCACACACGCAGCTGACTGATCAGCGAGCTCTGTGGGTCCCCTTGGGGCTGTGCTATGGTTCTGTTCCTCCTGTTCTGCTGAGCCAGAGACTGCAGCTAGTGCCAAAAGTGCCTCTAATGGAAGCACGATCAGATGAAGGCAGCAAACTTCTGCCATTGAGAAGGTTCCCTGTAGGCTGGTTAGCAATGTTTTTAAACTCCCCAGTCTCTCCAGAGCCAAGGGGACAATTACAATAAGCAAGTAGTCAGAGAGCGTGAAACAGGCCTAGAATAGAGAATTTCCTCAATACACCACAAAACTTGTAGAAAACTTCATCCCAAGACTAAAACACACTGTATGAAGCCTTGAAATGGTGATGTGGTCTCAGAGGAGAGGACACAGAGATGACATTTCCAATACATCTCTATTCACAAAAGAATCCTGGAGTTACTTTTCTGCTTAGAAGTCTATTAGTTAACAAGCAGAACTTCACGACAAAGAATTTGGGAGCTTTCACAAAAAGCTGCCTCACCTCCTTTGAAACCAGAGGAGGCCCAGAACCCCTCCAATTCCCATCTCTTCTTTGAAGACCTCAGTGATTGGCATCCCAGCATATATCAGTTCCTGACCTCTCTCATCACAGATGCTTGTCATAAAGGAAGCCGGTTTGCGGATCAGACCCAGCTCCTGAAATTGCAGCATAAAGATAGGATTTTAAACATTCCACATCAGAATCAAGGGGCAGTAGGAGGCGGAATGGTCAAACAATGCCTTAAGCTTGCCCTCAGAGTGGCTTCCACAGCCTAGAACCAGCATGGCCAGTAAGCTCACAGATAACACAGGTAAGTGTGAGATAAAACCCCAAGGCAACACTATTATCACTGTAAGCATCCAGAATGACAGCAAACACCCTGTCTGGTTTCTAAGGAACCAAAAAGCAGTTAAAACAGCACAGCTCACCCTTGCCCAGGAGTAATCCATTGGCACAGTTGGAGGAGGCACTTCCTCAGCTGGTTCAATCACTCTCTTGGCCACAAGATCCTGGTAGACAGACCTAGGGAGAGAATCCATTTATTAAAACTTAAGTCCTTTTAAGAGGTACAAGTGAGGTGGTCTTACTCTAGACCTTAAAACCCCAGAATGAATAGAAGTTGCTTTCCTTAAGCAGCAATATATTCTTTTATCGGGTTAGAATCAGTGCCCTAAGTTTTTTGTCCCCCGCTGAAGGTGCCCTGTTAATGTGACTTACTGAATGACCTCTCCCAGCTCATCAAAACTCCGGGGAACAAACACACCAGCTTCCTTCAAGGCTTGATTCTTTGCAACAGCAGTTTCAGAAGCCTGGTTGGCACAAGCTCCTGCATGGCCAAACTGCACCTACAAACAAGAGAAGAGACAGCAGTAAGGAATAAAAGTTGTTATCTGCAGAGAGTGAAACAGAATAGAGAACTGACTAGGAAACTGGTGACAGAGGAATACCAGTGACTGCACATCTGCCTTCTTATTTGAGCTAACAGTACTGCAATATGCATTTGCTGATCTGGAATCACTCCAGGTTCATCCACTGATGTCTGCCTCCCTAAATTCCCCCACTCTCCAGAGCTGCTTAACATGCATCTTCCCCATTCCCACTCCAGAAGCAGAAATCTCTTGCATTCCCTGGGATCTTTGGGCTCCCTTTACAAGCATACAGAATCCTTTGGAAATCTCCAGTGGCAGACTACAGAAGCGCAAAAAAACCCCTTTTACCATTTATATTTATTAACTTCTGCACATTAAGTTGCTACTGGCAATTCTGTAAGGTTTAGGCACAGAGAGAGAAGTTGGCTTTTATCTTCCTGTCCTGGATATATACTTATTTCATGCATTTGCCCCCATTTTTGCACGTACCTCTGAAGAGAACATAGTGGCACAAGTACCAATACACCAGCACACCACTGGCTTGGTGATACGACCTTCTTTAATACCCCTGCAGATCTTATACTCTTCTGTGCCTCCAATCTGCAGAAAGAAAGAGAGCTGAGCTGTTCAAAATTTTTCACTTTTGTAGAAATCAGCTCCGAGATGCACATGGAAGCACTACTTGGAGTTTTTTTCCCCTCCCTCTTTTTTCATTGAGTAACAGCTGAACTTTCGGGACAAAGACTCCTTATTTCATTAATTTTTTTTAAGGTAGGGGAGACAATGCTTGTCTGTGGAACACAATCAATTTTTTTTTATTAAAGCAGCATGAAATAAAAGTTCAGACATTCAAGAAAAGTATGAATAGCTGACACTGTAGCTGTTATTTAGCATCCTTGCAGCCAGGTCAGATACTCCCAAAACAAAACACTTGGGTATTTCTCAGATAGGAGTGAACTTGTCTCACTCACCTCTCCAAGTACTACAATCATTTTCACTCCTGGAGTATCCTGATAACGCAAGACATGATCCATAAAAGTTGAACCAGGATATCTGGGTAGAATACCAGGGAAAATGGTAGAAGTTGAGTTAGTTTCATAAACTTTTCTAAAGAATAAAAATTAAGAGCCAACCTGCCCATCTTCCTCCAAATTACTAACAATTCTTCTGTTGACTGACTTAAAGAAAAATGGTCTTTGTTGAAGATGTAGACTCCTACCTGTCTCCTCCAATGGCCACCCCTTCATAGACCCCATCAGTGGTTCGGGAAATGATGTTGTTGAGCTCATTGGACATTCCTCCGGACCGTGAAACATAAGCCACACTGCCAGGACGGTACAGTTTTGATGCTAAGATATTATCCAGCATCCCTCCTGTGTTGCCTATTTTAAAGCAACCTGGTTTGATCCCACCAACCTACAAGAAAATTAGAGAAAGATGTAAAGCCCTTTAAAACGTACATGAAACTTAAGAACATTTCAGTAAGACAGTCTTGTCAGTATTTATACAAACAACGGAAGACAGTAATGTGACCTTAAAAGTGAGAAACTAACATGCACTTTATATGACTAAAGGCAAAATGGATTGTAGGATATACTTTATATTCTTCAGAGAAAGCCGATCTGAAGATTAAGACATATGGACAAGAGGAGAAAAAGGTCACCAGTTCTTACAGTTGCAGGCCCAATGATAGTAACTCCTTTTTTATCAGCTGTCTTGATCAGTTTGCGTGTCAGGGCTTCTGGAATGCCCTCAGCAATAATGGCAATGGTGCGGATCTGCATGAAGATAAAGCAAACCATTAGTACCCCACAGTGTTGCCCCGCTAAAAAATGCTGCAGGGCAGGGAAGGGAAACAGCTGCTCAGAGGCATGATCTGCCTGGTCAGGCCTTTGGGAGGTCATGCTGCGCCCTCACGCAGGACGGCCCAGCACATGGATCCAGTCTACTGTGATCTTCACAGCAGTCTCAATGCACTGTTCAGAGAATTTTTTTTTTCTCGCCCTTGCATATTAGAGCAGCACTTATTTTAACCAACCCAAAGTAGTCACTCCTAACAAAGAGGTGCTGAGCTCCTCTTAAAAAAATTGCAAGTCCGGCATTAGAATTTGCTATGCAATTCCAGTATCCTCCTTAGAGTCTGTAAGAAGTTAGAACTGAGGTATTTATCTGCTAAATTAGAAGACAAAGCCAATTTGCTAATGCCATTGTGGTTTAAGAGACACTGGTACCCTACTGACAAGATCTTCCTTCTTTTCCTGGGCTGCTTCTAGATCCCTCACTCACCTGTGGATAATTCATGGTTTCAACAGTGCTGTCATAAGCAGAGCGCAGAGATGCGAAGTTGATGAGAACATCCACCTCTGGGTGCTTCCTCATGGCATCTGCCATGTTCTTGTAGACTGGGATCAGGATTTCTTTGTGGCCCCAATAGAACTTCTGCCTGTGGTCACCACTATGGAGGAGAAGATGAAAGAGCCCTGACTCTTAAGGCTACTGGAAAGACAAAGGGATACAGTGCATGCAGATAGAGGAGTTTACAAACCCCAGTTCTCAGACACCAAGACTGACTGTGAGACTCACTAGCAAGTGAGCGTACATGGGGAGGGCCCATACTAACAGCAGAAGGTTCTTCAGAGTATAGAACAGAGCAGCATATGGAAGGAGACGGGCTAATGGGGACAGAGGCATCCAGCAAGATGAATAAGCTCTCCCACAGTGAAGTTACCAGAGCCTCAATTCTACTCCAAGCTGGAAGACAGAATGAGGCACAGAAAGAGTAATGAATGAGATGCATGCAAAGCTGCGTTACTGGGCTGGAACAAATACCGGACTGGGGCAACAGGAAACCAGTATCTGTGATGAACAGTCAGGACAGCAATGTGAGGGCCAGTCAAGTTTCCAATCCTGCTACACTGAGACCCTCCCCACCCTGCCCCACACCTGCTGAGGGAGATGCACCTGGGAAAATGCCACTGTAGGTGTTGTCTTTTATATACGGTAGACACTCCAACTGGAACGTCATTGAAGTCTATACTGTTCAGTCATTTAAGAGTCTGGAGATACTGACTCTGTTCCCATACTGGTACATTTGTAACAGAACATTCCAGGTTTTGCCAGCCTGGCTTCTTCCAAAAGGTCAAGCAGAATCAGATAACTATAAGTACCCTTAAACTTTTAATCCATATTGGTTTTTCTTCATTAAAAAACAGAGACACTGCAAGGGGCTGCTGCTCATCTATAGATGTGACTATGCCTGCACTCGGTTTTAGTGCCCTGAGGTTTGCACTTGCTGAGAAGGTATTACAGTACTGCAATTATCATCAGAGCTGCAGACTAACAGCACAAGGTACTTAATTGTCAAGAGGCAAAATTCTCTGCAGGACAGAGGTTGATTAGACATCAGCTATCCAGAATGGCTGTAAATACCACAGAAATGAAACAAGCCTCCTCCCTTTGTATGGGTTCCCATCTCACTATCTCAGCAGCAGGCCAGACAGCCACTCCTTTCCTTCTCACTACTTGCCCCGTGTGACAGGGAGACCTCCCCCACACCCATGAGGTACAATAACAGAACAGCTTATGCACAGCTTGCTCTGGAGGTTCCTCCCAAGGGCCGTCTGAAATGCCCAATAGCCCCTCTCACCCCCCTCAGCTGTGGGGATAAGGTAAGAGAGGGCAAATGCCACAAGAGAACTCTCTATCCCACTGAAGGATCTGCACACTTCTGCCTGCCAAGAAATAACTGCAACTATAGGGAAAGACTATGAACAAGATGAACAGGATTTTTTTATTTTAATTTTTGTTTGGCTACGTGACAGACAGACTGCTTTAGTCTATTAGCAGAGCTGCTCTGATTCTGGCTAATATTTGGAGATGAAAATTCCAGCTGCTGCAGGCACAAATCAAGATGTCTCAGACAAGCATGCAGCACGCAGATGAGTGGAAGAAAGCTTACATAGCCTTGCTGCCTCTGTTAAGCCAGCGGGCTGTTACGCAGAGCCCAAATAGTTATGCCTTCCTTACTTGCCGAGTGAAGGAACAGAATTTGGACACCCTTTGAAAGGTCATGAAGTGGGACTTGAAGTACGTGGCTAACATTAAGCTGTTTCAACAGAGCGGCCTGAAATCAGTGGTTGAGGGAAATAGGAAGCCATCTGCAAAGCCAACCTGATGGTGGAAGGGAGCATAGGAGGTGGTGTTAAAGCAGAGGTGTAGACTAGGGCAGAGCTACACTACAGAGCAGCAGAGACTGGAAGGGGAGGAAGCTAACAGAAGAAGCACTCAGAAAAATAATGCAGTCACACAGGCTACTTACGTGAATGGATAAACCATGGCAGCTACTGAAGGTTCGTCCCGGGAGCAAATATAATCAAAGTCCAGCATTCCTTGCACAGCCCGTGTCTGCATGCCCCAAATGATAGCTTTGGTGTGACGGCTGAACAGAGTTGTAGCTTTACCTGCTCAGAGAGGGTGGGGGGGGAAACCAAAACACATTCAGAACTCACATCTGTGCAAGACAAAAGCTGCAACTTTGCCAAATGTCTGCTCAAAGTCTCCCAGACGAGCGTATTCCCCTCCCTCCAAACTGAACCCAACAGGTGAATTGCAGGATGTAGTAGCCACACTGTCCAAATTAAGAAATAGACTGTAGATGAAGCAGCATCCCCCTTCCCAGGATTCTGAACACAATAGCCAGGTTTTGCATTTCACAAAATGGGCAAGTGCTTAACCCCAGGGGGGGAGGCTGGCGTAGGAGAGGAGAGGTACGTGAAAACTTGTCTCTTCCTCTTCTCACACGGGCCATTCGTGTTCCTCCCAGATAGTTTTATTCTGCAAAGCTGAAGTGGAAGGGAACTTTGAGTTTTACTTGTTTGTTTGCATATGGCCTATAGTCCGGGAGAACCACGGGAGGTTTGCCTCCTATGTTTGTCAGGGCACCACAGTAGGACAATAGGAAATAAAAAGAAAAGCAGGAAATGGAGGGGACAAAGAAAGCAAAGTAGCTCTACATACTCAGCTTCTTTTTTCAAGTTTGTTTGATGACCAGAATCCAACACAAACCTGATGGCTCCAAGAATTTATATATGGCCCAAAACTTGGCTTCAGGGAACAGTTCAGCTAGTGAGGATGGACTGTTTGCTTAAAGTATATTAACACCACTTGTCACAGCAAAACATTGAGTTCCTCCCTTTGACTCCAGGCAGAGTTCACTTTAAAACTCTCAAGAACTCAGAGCTGATCCAACTGCTGATGCCAACTCAATCTACCACTGATTCCTTTTTGGCTTTGAATCAAAGGTAAACAGCATTAGGGATTAAACAGGATACTGTTCTTCTGGCTTTAAGAAGGAATCAGTCACTGTTCTCCAACCCTACATGTTCACAGTTTAGATGCACTGCCATATGACTTGTTATTAGGAAACTGCCAACCCTGAAAAATTCTGTTTATCTTACTCACAGAAACAGGAAAATGCAGGCCCAGAAAGGTGATGCTACTGGTCTGAGACCACACAAGGAAGAATCTGAGAGTTCCCCTTCTGCTGTCCCCTTGTCTTACAATACAGGAGATGGCTTGAAACTCTACTTTGACCCTGATTCAGCAGTTTATTCTCATCCAGCACAGAGCTCAAGGGAGTCTTTAAAGTCCCTATAACTTCAGTGAGCACAAGCTTTAATGGTTTGCTGAACTGATAAGGCAACAAGAACATTTAGTTCATTTGGTGACTTTTCTGTGCCCTTCAAGGCTCATAAGCACGGCACCTGCACTATTTTGTTCCCCTTTGAAACAAAACGCTAGCTATTAGGCATAGTTAGTGCTTCCTTCTTTTTGAAAGCAAAGAGAACAGAGCTTTTCACAATCTGCTTAGGTCTGTTTTTCTCCATCATGGTTGTGGGGGGGGAAGGGAAGAAAAATTAAGGAAAGAAAAATTAAAGACAAAAACCTGTCCCCTGTCCCCCAGAAATAGTAAGTTTTTGTGCAAAGGAGTATGTGATCTGCACTTGAAAAAAACAGATGAAAAGTCCATATGGTGATAGCTAAATATGCTGGGCAGGAAGGAAGGACCAGACAACACTGCAAACTTTTGGAGAGAAAAAACAGCAACAAAACCAAGAGCTAAAAAAAGTCAGCTGCCAGCAAGGCCAGGCACATTCAGCTGGTCACACGTGTCCTACCTGAACCAGGTCTTGAAGCTGGGATTGAATCTGTTAAAGAGAGAATCACTCATGCAACAATCTGACAGTTGGCTGCTGTCATCCCAACAGCAGGGGGGGGCGCTGCTGCTCCCCTCCTCCCCACAGCACACAGGCTTTTGGGTTTTGCTTTTGTTAAAAAACAAGTGGACTGGAGCACTCTCCATTGTACTTCCTCTTCAAATATTTGGATGTCAAGTTTTGCATTTTACCATGTAGATACTTTATGCTTATCCCAGCACAAACACATTTCAGGTTCAGGTGGCAGTTCCTTGCCCTGCGAGCTCCGTGGTGCACATTTTCAATGTCTTTTTGAAGCACTGCTCACGCAGAATCCTGTGCGCAATGATTAAGAGAGCAGTAGTGGGGTTTGTGATGGGTTTCACTGGAATCGGATCTGAGTCTTGCTGTCATCACGTCATACTGTTGTAAACGAGGCCTCACATTCGCGGGAGGAGGACCAGGACATTATTACATTCTGTCCCTGCCCAATTCTGCTGTTTTATCCCCAAACAACATGTTCTTACCCAGTAAGGCTTCCAACAAATACGATCGAAAGGCTGCCAAAGCTCTTGTGTATCACCATGCTAAAGCAGCTTCCTACATACTTCAGTAAAAAAACATCCCAAAAACTAAAACAAGACCAAAAGTCCCCAACAAAACCACACAACACACTGCACAGTAACCTCTGACCCTAAACGTGTGAGGTCACAACTCCTGCTGAAGTGACTGTATAGAGTGTTCACCAGGAAGCTGCAGCATATTCCAAGAAGGACCTTCTGAACACCTACACCATTCCAGCAGCATCCCATGGGAACACCCCCAAGGCACTCAACTGGAAAACAGGCCTCAGTTCAGCAGCCACAGCACAGATACTCTAATCTGCTGTCTGCTGGCCTTGCATACGGGGACGTGGGAAAGCTGGAGTGCTTGAGCTGCGCTGTTCCCTTCAAAGGAACATCCCAGCTAAGGCAACTCTGACTCACCTTGCGTATGAGCCAACAGCACAAGCGACAACATTCTAAAAGCGCTTAACTGATTTTCAGAACAAAGATAGACAGGTACCACAAAATTGCTTCCCTTTACATCCAGAAAAAAGCATTAGTCCAGTCCACATTCTGTCTTTTGGAGCAGAAGAGAACTGCTAGCAATCACTTCCCATGCTGGACTTACCAAGAGGGGCTGTTGGTTTTGCCTTCTTGGCTGGAGCAATATCATCTGGTTTGGACTCTGAGAAGGAAGCCGTTCTGCTTGGTGCTGGAGTCTGAAAGAATCAGAAGCCAAGCCAGTAAGGGTCAGCGTGCCAGGTAAGGCCTGGAGCATATAGGAGGAGATGGCCACTTTGGCTATGCTAGTCTGCAAAGGTGACCAAAATTTTGAGATAGGACCGTGTCAGTCAAGTGAGGGGAAAACTCCTAAACGACCAAGTTCTCAGTAGATGCAAGAGTCACATTGTTGGTTTTGAGGGGTCGCATTTTCTGCACAAGCAAGGTGGGCGTTGGGAGGGTCCCTACTGATAAACCATGCAGAATCATTTTAGTTTTCCTAAACTAAATATTTTTGCAGAAGTACAATGGTGGCCAAGATCCGTTTCCAACTGGTGCAGCCAGGGGAAGCTGCCTTCAGGAGGCTCCTCGCAAGCAGAGGGACTCACCGAAGGGTGCCGTTCACAGGAAGGGGGGGGAAGGGACTCACGGAAGGGCTGCCGCTGGCATTGAGGAGGAAGTTGGCAGTGTGGGCTGCAGCAGGTGGCTGGTTGGGGATCGGCCGATGGCCAAGCGCCATCCCCACAATCGCAGTCATGTGAGTCTCCGTGCCAAAGACGTGGATGGGGATCCCAGTGGTCTTCCCTGTGTATGCATACAAGAACAGTCAGCCTTGGGGGGAAAAAAGGAACAAGCTGAGCTTCTGCCAGAGTGAAGCATTTAACCTTGAAAGGCTCAGCAGAAAGCAGGTGGGAGAAACAAGATGTGAGAACAAAACTTAAGGATAATGGTTGGTCCTTACCAACTTCTCCCATGACACGTAATCCTTCCTGGTAGTTCGGGCCTCCTCTTCGCACAAAGATCCTCACCTCGTGCTCCTTCAGAGGGCCTTGGTAATCCTTAATCGCTCTCACAATGCCCTAAAGAAACACATAGGAGCGGTGAGCTGGGCAGCCTTGTTTTCCCAGCCCCATCATCTCAGAAACTCGTGGAGGAGATGCACTGTCAGGCTCAGCACAACACTGAGCTGGGGAGAACGGCTTGGGGGTGATGACTGTGAGCATTCGCTGATACTTCAGGACAGTCACTTACTTTAAAAGTGGCTGCTACATTGGTGAAGTTAGCAATGCTGCCTCCAATGATCAGGATTTTACCTGAGGGAAGAAACATGCATAAATAAAACTGTTTTAAGAACACAGTGTACGATCATGAAGTGGTTTAGGATATAAAGTGAAACAGCGCTGCAGTTCATACTAGCCAGTAGTTTGCAGAAAGTTATGGTCAGCAGAGCCTGGAAGATAAGAGCTTTGTATCAAGCAAGAATTTTTCTGATAAGAATCTCTTGAACCACATTTGCTCCCAGCTCTGAAGAGCTGACAGAAATCCATCACTATTTCACTTGGAAGGCAGCAGTACGTTAAAAGCTCTGCCAGGGAGGTCCAAGCATAGTAACAGCCCAGATTTGTTCAGGTTTTTTCCCCACATGCAGCTTCACAGCTGAGCAGCTCTGAAATTGCAGCGACTCCCTTACCTTCAGGGTGCTTCTCTCGCGTCATGAGGGACAGGATAGTCTTAGCATAGTCGTAGGTCTGCTGCTCACTTGGGGCTCCTGAGTATTCCCCATAGTTAGCCAGCTCATTCACACCCCCCAGGTCACAAATGGTGTCACTGTAAAAGAAAAAAAGTTATTTAAGAGATTAGTTGTAATTTTTGAGTCACCGTAAAGGTCTTAATAAAGCACTCCAGATTCCTGTAAAAGTGGGACTTTTACTTGCTGCCAGTCATAATGAGTCTTGTTATCCTTCCTAGATATGATGGGAACTCAGTGACTACCACAGCAACTATGTTACTGTAAACAGCTTTCAGCCGGCTTGTTCATTTCCAAGTCAAAAAGGAAACATATCTCAACCTCCCAGAATTAAATTATCTCTAAGGGACACTACGTTCCACATCTTGGTAAGAAACCTTCTGAAGAGGTCCCAAGCAGTCATGGCATGAGAAAAATTGCTTTAGGGGAGTCTCCTTTCCAGAGGTGGCATCAATTATTTTTTTTCCAGCACTGTAAATCCACCCCCCTCTCTGGAAACCCTGCTTCTGTTACCTGTAGACCACAGAGGCACCACCACCAGCCACCATGGTCCAGATCCTGCCTTTGGGATTGAGAATAGTAAGTTTCAAGCTGGCTCCGCTCTTTGCGTCCAGATCAGCAATGTAGGCTTCCTGCAGACAGACAGCACGAGTTAAACTTCCTTCAGCAGCCTCCTTTTCCAAACCAGGGCGTTCATAGTGCTGAGCCCGTTTGGACATGCAGAGCTCCCACATCTCCTCTCAACTGCAACTGAGGGGAGAGCAGAACTACAAACACCTTTTTTGCAAGGGACACAGACCCAGCTTCATCTCTCAGGGGCCAGGACTGATTTGTGTTACATGTTCTCCAAGAGAGAGCACTGAAATGGGACTGGATATAGAGAGCTTGTGCCATTCTCTCTGTAACAAATTCAAAGGGGAGCATGCTCAAATCTTGATTCTTGCTTGGAAAAAAAAAAATCATAGCCTCCAAAGAATACATTGTCTTTCTAAGGTCTGCTGGCTTGTCTCTTTTTTGTCCCAGTCACAAGTGATTGCTGTAAATAAATTTGATATTACTTCATTTGTAGAGTGCAGATCCAGAAGCAGAATTTTTCCTATTTGCGTGTGAAAAGCTTTGGAAATGCAGCCGACTGTTGGCTGTGTTTCACTAAGCTGTACCACACTGGCCTTTCCTTTTCCTCTACTGCTCAGCCAGCCCTGGGAGCTCCCAGGTTTCATGGTTCCACAAACGACAGTCACAGAATCAAATGCCTCTGAACTGAAAAGTCTCGTTCTGACCTTGTCTGCAGACTGAGACCGGAGGAAATTTCAGAATCAACACACCCATGGCTACACACTCCCTGGCTGTGCTGCAGCCAAGAACGTAATCACTCAGAGCGCTGTAATTTTGCTCACCACGGTGTTCCTGTATCGCCGTGTCCTTGCCTGTTGAGAAGCACTTCATTGGGGGTTCATTAACATTCTCAGCAAAGACACTGCCGTAATAACCTTCACAGTGACTTGCAGAGGGATGATTCAGAGAGACAAAAACTGAACTAATCCTTTTAAGAGCAAATTGAGTTAAGTGTTGGCATCCAGCAAGCTACATGGGGAGAAATAGCTAAATGGATTTCCTGGCCACATTACAAAACCCTTCCCCAGCTGAAGCATAATTATAATTATTAAAATGAAAAAGTCGGGACATAAATCCTTTTGGAGATGGCACAAGAATCACATGAAATAAGTAACAGAACAATTGAGGAGAGAGCTCCACTTCAAGAGTTTTTGAAGCTGCTGTATGAAGCAGTGTTTATGCAACCAGCAATACAAACCCAGGGAATTCTGAGAGGAAACAGGCATTTCTAACTTTAAAACAAAAAGTTTGCCTGCAGGCCTCTTCTTTTCAGGAGAACAGGTGTATGAACATCGTAACTTTTTACTTTGAAGTTTGAGAGATGGTAATTATTTTCTCTGGATTCATACACAAATGCAGATTTCGCACACAACTGCTACTCTACTCTCAGGAACTGTAACCGAAACACCGAGGGAGCATCAGCTGCCATGAGGCTGTCAATAACCAGCGCTCCAACAAAAAATAATGATCTGACAGGGGAGCAATGCAGGCAAGAACCATCTAAGGAAGAGTGTACAAGTACAGAGCTTTGGCACACAGCTGAATGGAGTTAAATATAAGCCTCCATTTAAAAAAAGTCAATTGTGAATTAAAGAAAAGAACTGAAACAACATCCCAGCAAAGATGGAACGCAATTGTAGTTCAGAGCGCAATTAGAAGTCCTAGTACTACGGCAACCTGTACGCAGGTTTGCACAAGCTCTTCCCATGGATGGCACTGCCAAGGTACTTGAAACACAGCAACAAAACCCACGAGAGGGGAAAACCTCAAGGACATACAAGCACTGAGGAATTCATCTTGTAGTCCACAGCAGAGGGATTCGGGGCAGAGTGGGCTGTTACTTGCCTCTGGGTAAGCTTCCCTGCCAAAGGGTGGGGGGAACTCCACATCCCCCCATTTCACTTTGCAGATGTAGTCAGCAGTCGCATCAATCTTCGCGGCCAAATCAAGGATGTAGACACCATCATTATGCACCACTGCATTTGAAAGAAAAAAAAAATAGTATCAGAATTAGCTCTGTACAAACATCCGTGTTACAGATTTACTCAAAATTTGATACCATACAGAGATCATTACAAAAGTTAGGTCACCTTTGTTCCCCCGCCTCCACACTAGTCACTCATTTTTAGTTACCAAACCCAGCAAATTCCCTTAAGAATTAACTAGTGACCATGGTCATGGCCCAGGCCCTGGCTCAGGTGCTGTTTTGTTCTGATCCAACAGAGCAATTTTTATATTCTTCAGTTCCGATTTAACATCCCAACAGGAAATTGGATAACTGAGAACACCAGTCCTCCTTTTTGATTCATTCAAGTAATAGCTCCAGAACACACCGTAGCCACTTTTGTACTTCTTTTGCATATGCCACCTAGTATTGTTGCAAACTACGTAAAACAGAGAAGGATAAAGTACACATTTTAATATGGCAGAACAGAAAGTCCTGCTTCCAAAAATATCTGTTACCTATTGGATTGATCTCGAGGTATGTGAAATATAGATCTTCATAAAAGTTGAACAGGCCACAGATGAAGCTAGCCAAGATGCTGTAAAAAAAATTTAACACAAGTTCATCAAAGCAGCCAAATATAAAGCACAGCCTGCTCTGCTTCATTTATATTAGTGGCAATCTGCAGACCTACTCTGTATCAATTTCTTTCACTCTCACTCATCTTCTCTGGAAGAAGCCTAGGAGATGACTCAAGGAAAGGAAGACCTTGATGACTCATCTTAATTACACTCCACCAAACTCTGCTGAGAACACAGTTGCTCACAACTGTCATGTAGACGTTCAGTCTGTTTAATCTCCCCGAGAGACAGAAATGCATCGCTGTCTCTCACTGTCAGATATGCACCTTTGTCAGAACCAAGCTTCGTTAGCTGGGATGGGGAAGAGACTGCAATAAACTGTATTAGTGACAGGCTTCTTCAGCCTTTCAGTGCTGAACAATGCCATCAGTGATTACGTTATGTTTGGAAAAATCATGACTCATATTAAGATAACTAGCTATAGGCATCCAATTAAAGGAGATGCAGAAGAAGCTTAGAGATCTACAGATAAGCTTGCAGTAAGCATAGGAATAGCAAGAGAATACTTTCTTAGACTAGGCCAGAGTAAGGGAGACAACATTTCTAAGCTAGCAAGGAGATTCACATCTTATCACCATTTCTACTAAATAAAACAAACTCTATGCTGGCACGAAGGCTTAAAATTCAATACGTGTCTCCAACATCTGAGAGGTCAAGACTTCAGTAGACTGAGAAGTGCTCCTGTCAAGTGAAGCCTCAAAGCACTATGAACACTTATTTTGAGTTTTACAAGAGGCTCGGATAAGGTCAAAGAACTTGGATTTAGGATGCATGGCATGTTCTTAAGGGCAGGAAGAAGGGCAGGAGAGCAAGCTTGAGGGTGAAACAGAACAAAGGGATGTTGCACTGAAATAAAGGAGAGGAGCTTCTGGGTGGCTGGCCATGCCCAGAACTGGGCATCTGTACTTACTCCTTTTTATTTGCTGGTGCATGCTTTAGGAGATGTTTCTTTACATCCGATTCACTGAGCTTTTCATCCACCGCCACAAGCAACTTCTGAGCTTTGGCATCAACATCTCCCACATCCACACCCCCTTCGTGGTGGAAGAGCACGTAGTCTCCCTCCCGGGCAGCGTATATGCACACATAGAACTCTTCATCCTGCACCAGACCCAAGCACAAGCATTAGCAAGTCGCATCCAGAGAAGACCTTGAGGGAGGACGGTCTTGTGTCAGTGCTAAGGAAGGGGCACCTGAGCACATCACTAAGCTTTCAAGGAGCAGCAGCACTGGAGGGGCCCAGCCACCCCCAGGCTGTACAGCCTTCCATTTCTGGAGAAAACCGCTCCCGTCTTACACAACTGAAGTGTAAACAAGGGTCCCTCCTTCCATGTACCAAAAGCACCTGTATCATAAGGTAATTATACCCTTCTCACAAACCATGGCAGAGGATGAATATTTCACCAGCACAAATTGAGGTATCTCACATCAACAGTTTGTTACCCACACTTGGGAGTACCAGACTGAAGGAGCAGTGAGCTGCCTTTTCCCAACCAACTCAGTCCCTCTCAGGTGATCTGTAACCTCCTGCCAGCAGAGTAACAGCAGCCAACGTGATTATTAACAACTCTTCGCATGGGCTAATGCTGTGCCTGCACGCAGCTCTGACCACACACATCGACACCATCGGCTTAACAGCACACTCCCAAACTTCTGGTTTCTCCACTATATCAATCCATCTAAGCTGCATGCAAGTCAAGAGAGACTTAAAAGCACTTTTTAATGCTTTATTTGGTATACTAACCTGTTTGTGAGGGACGAAGGGTTCAATCAGAAAATTCTTTAGGATTCCCTTAGCATTAGCAATCTGCAGGCAGAAAACAAGACAAACACCAATAAACGCTTGTCCAATATCCACAGTTATGCCAGCATAAAGCAAGCTTCGAGAATTAATCAGCACTGCTCTAAAATCACTTCTTCCCAAGCACCCCTCCACCATGTTTTCCTGGGGAAACACACTCCTCCCTCTCCAGCACAGCATCCACTGCTGTCACTGCTGGACACGCTGCTGCACCACTCCAGGGTATTTGAACTTCACAGGTTACAGGAGTCAGTCACCTTCCCCTTTCCGAACAGGACAGATGGCTATCAGAATTGCACCAGAATGGCTGCTCTTCATCTCCCATCCCAGAGACGGCACCTTCACAGAGCGCTGCTTAGTGCGGTGTGAAATATAACGGCTTGTGCTGCTTCTTGGAGCTTTGAAAAAAGTCAGAAGCGAGGGAAGTCCTGAGCTAGACAGGGAAAGGCAGGAGCACTCGCCCTGGAAGTGCTGTCAGTGAGCATGGAAGAGGAAGAGAACCCTTTAGTCTCTTCTTACAGGGACAGGCAGCCACAGCAAGGTCCCAGGAACTTCCGTAGGCACTTTCCTGCTCTCCAAAACCAAGTTTCCTGGTTCAAGGGACAGTCCTGCAGGGCCATGGGAGATAACCCCCGCTCCCGAGGACACTGTTTCAGGAGCAAACATCGTCCGTCTGCAAGTCCTTGGCACAGTCCTTCCTTTACATGTAGCTGTTGTATTGGGCTAAAGAAGCGATTTCAACACCCCTCGTTCCTGCTGGGCAGGCACACAAGAAGCAGTTGCCTGTTTCGTAACGGCCTTCGGGCAAACCTCGCTGGCTCAGCTGCTCGGCGCTGGAGCCAGCAGCAAAGCAATCACAGCAGGGCCAGGGCATCAGTTTCCTTGAGACAGCAGAACTCTATCAGCTCCTGAAACACAGCAGCTGGGATGACAGGCATTTCTTTATCATTAGCATTGCGGTGTCATTCCCAAGAGAATAAATATTACAAGCCAGCACTGAGTTAAAATAAGGACTTGAAGTAACACTCAGTCGTCAGCCAAAACACACTGGCTGGCTACAATAAGAGGACAATTTTATGACAGCTTTTATACTTGTCTAGTTAAATCTGCCTTGGGTATTAAAGTGAAGCAGCTATGCCAACTCGACACGGTATCTGAGCTATCAACTGCTGACTCCCAAGTGGAAGGGATTTTGAAAATGGCATTAATTCCTGCTGAGCTCCCACCACACAGCCCCTGCTCAGCAGGCTGGGACAGCCGATAGTACCAGGAAGCACTGAGCTCTGCTCCCTAACAAGGTGTGTCATTTAGCAGTGCTCATTTGCACACGGGACAACTTTTCACTTGCTTTGGCATCGGCATAACATGCATTTTCAGCCACCATAAGCAAGAGAAATAGCTGCACCCCAGCTCCTAGTGTGCAAGTAAGCGGAAAAAAGCAAACAAAGAGTGTCTCTTGTTTTTGCTGTTCAGGTGGCACTCACCGTGGTTTCTTGACCCAGACGCTGTTTGAGCCAAGCCTTCACCTGATCCAGAGTGAGGTTAATTCCAACCAGTCCCAGCTTCCCTCGTCTCTTTATCAGCTGATCTGGTTTCACCACTAAACGCTACAACATCGGGCAAGAGAGATTCAAAGAAAGAAGAATCAGAAAGTGATTTTGGTCGAGTGATTCTCTGCAAACAGCGAAACAAAAACTTAAATGTATTCTGTACAGCAAACGTCCTTGCAGAATTTCTTTAATCTCCTGGTACAGCATGCCTGCAGTTTTATTTTTACTCTGTTACTTTGACAAGAGCTGCCTTATTTCTGCTCAGACATGACTATATATCAGAGACCGAGGTGACAGTTTATGTTGGCTTTTTTTGATGAACTTTGATAACTTTCAAAGTGGCTGTTAGGATGGGGTACCTGTACTCACTTTCTGTAAATAAATAAAAAAATAAACAAACCAAATCATGCTGATCGCGGGCTTTCTGCTGGACGCTGTAGCCCTTTCTAGCACTACAGAACTCTGCCTGAAAGGACAGATATCATTCTGGCTCCCTTCCGGCTTTCCGCAAGTCTTTTTAGAAGCACTGCTGATATCTTCCAGCCATTCACTCATGCACTTGAGTATGGAACATTTAATTACTTAGCGTAGGGCTTCCATCAGTCACTCAGTAAAGGACTGTGAAACATTCGTGTTCTACCAACCAGTGACTTAATATAATTAACCACTGGAAAGGAGCAGCTTGGACAACTAATAAAAAGAGCTCTGGATGTGTTTTCTCTACAGAAAGTGCATGGCTATGAAACAAAGAAATATAAAAGATCTTGCCCGGAAAAAAAGGAAAAATGAAGTTTTCCCTGACATTTTGTGTGGAAGCAGGAAACCCAAGCAGTATCCTAACTGAACATAAAAGCTACCATGGAGAAAGCACTCCGTGATTTCAGAGAGAAAGGGTTTGAGAGCAGGGACTGGCATCTCAAGAGAGTCTTTGCTTTGCCTGAATTAGCCTCCTTTACCTTCTGTGTGGTAATTAGAAGCTTTGCGTTTGCAAATCTCTCTGCTCACGTATTTCACAGTCCCTAAAGGAATTTTTTAATCAGCCCCCCCCAGAAGGTGATACAGCAGCCTTGAAGCAAGGCTTGTTTCTTCATCAGTGTTGCAAATTAACGTTGCAGAGCAGCAGCAGCGACCGGTCCTTCAGGAAAGATCCGGAGCACAGTTATGCTTGCAACCTGCCACAGCACGACGTGCCGTGCCCACGGGGAGCAGCTGGGGTGGGCTGAGCTTTCCCCGGGCTCAGGAAGGCAAGTGGGGGCTCCTTACCTCGCTCAGAAGCCAAGGGTGGTCCTGGGTAAGTCGTGCCCAGTCCGTGTCTGTGGTGACTCGGGCATACTTGAAACGGTTCTGGATGGCAGAGGATGTACAGATATACTTATACAAGAGCTCCTTCCCCGTCTGCTCAGAGATGGCTTTGGCTGACATGGCTACCTAGTCTGAATTTAAAAAAAAAAGCACTCAGGAATAGAGTCCAGTTCTGACAGAAAACCCACAATCACCCAGCTCAACGCAAAACCCACAATCACCCAGCTCAACGCAAAACCAAAGCAAATACAGAGCTGGGAGTGTGTCTCCCCAGCTATAAATGAGGCTATAAAACTCACCTGATAAGCAAGAGCTATTCATATTGCTTAAAACTTCTACCCCATTCCACTGCCCTGAACACTACTTTGGTCCAGCCTTGCCTGCAGGGAAAGGTGTAATCCCTGCAGCTCCTCCCAGCCACCACCGTGCCTCTACCAAACCTGCCAGCCCCGAGCATCCCCCCCACGTCTAGGGGAGCGCTCAGATAAGGCAGCTTGTCTCAAAGCTACACAGCACCCCAGGTTTGCTGTTGTGGGATCCACGTAACACACCCACCATCTCTTCTAGTTCAATACCAGAGAGTGACAAGGCAACAGGAGAGGAAAACCTTCCCTCCCACTCGTTTTCTCACGGCATGCCACATTTCCAGTCTCAGCTTGGCTGCAGACACATTAGCAATCCCCCATACCTTTTTCTAAAGGGAAAAGAAAATTTTGCTAGTATTATCAAAACCAGAACACATTTACATTCTTGTTTTATTTTTGTTTTGTTTCAGAACCTAGATGTCTTGGAAGCAGGTTCACACCTTACAGAATAAGATGCTCAAGACAACAAAGATGATTAAGGTAAGACAGTTTGTTGGGTTTGTTTTTTCTTTTAAATAATTCCTGATTTCATCTCTTTCCTGGAGATGGCTTTGTTCTCAAGAGAGTATTCTAAACTGCCATAAGTAAATGATTTCTGATTTCAAGGCTGCAACTTTTCGTTCTGATACGCAGCAACAAAGTCATAAGTGTCAAAGATCGATTTATTTTTAGCTGCAGTAAACACTTATTTAAAAGAATACCTCATCCTAGTGAACCTGTCTGCACGTGTCAGACATCAGAACTGAGTCTTGTGATCAGCCAGAAGGCAGCAAGCAGTTTGGATTTTTCTGAGGGGTCAGACTGCTGAGAGAGATGCTCAGGCAGTGGCTCACGCTGCATTCTGAGCGACTGGAGGTCGCTGTTCCCCAAGCACAGCCCGTGTGGCAGGAAACATAAAAGCACGCTGAGGATGGTTTCTGGGAGAGCTGCAAAGCAGAAAGGCACCAACACAGAACAGAAGAGCTCAGATTCCATCTGAGTATCTGGCAGTGAAGTATTTGAACAAGTCGGTAAGACTGCCTGCGCTGTCACAGAATAGCTGCCCTGCTGAAGACCCACGGAGGGAAACAGTTTTACATTCCACAGTTACTTCTTGTGCTACCTTCTGGGTAAAAACCATTAGTAATCAGCTGGGTTATTCGTCCCATAAGCAAGCACAGAATACGCCAGGGAATAATTAGCCATCATTAGAAATAAAGACCTTTTTCCCTAGAGCAGGAAGAAAGAGGTTTGGTTGGACTAAGTACTGTTACTGAGAGCTGTTAACTAGGCTTAAGAACTGGCAGTCAAATTTGCTGCTAACATCTTTTCAAACACAATTCAAGTGTTAAAATAGAAGAGAAGCAGCTACAGAAAGAGCAAAAAATGTTTACAAGTGTTCCTGCATTCACAGAATTACTGTTATGTAAAACTCCATGATTGCAGTGCAGCTTCCAATTTAATCCCATTTCAAAACAGCATCAGGCAATGTTTCTGAAGCACTGTAACTTTCTACTTAGAATCAAAAACCCTATTCTCATCACCATAAACACTTGCACTTTATATTTAGTCTGCTAAAAATAACCCCACTCTGGTTTTATTACCCCAGTGCTGAAGCCACCACAGCCTAAGGAGAGGGGCGCTCTTGTGAACAAGCACATTTTGTCTGTCAGGCCCCGCAAAGCAAGACACACATCCTACCGTCCCGACCCCCCTCGCAGCCCCCTCTAACGTAACAGCCCACACAAACGCTGTGCTGAGGCGGCTGCGTTAGCTTCATTTACTGTCTAAGAGGCATTCCTAAAAATACGTATTCAGAGATGCTGTGGGAATAGAGTTGTCTCAGAAAAACAGAACCATTGAATTATGTCAAGTCCTGGGGCTACGAGCAGCCGTTCTGCAGTAACTTTAGAAGCAATCTAGAACTTCCACTGGGTGCTCCTAATTACAAAAGATGGAGTGACTCTGAGATAACGCAGTTATCTCAAGGCCAGGATTTATACACAGCTATCACGGAACAAATAGCAGCAGCTTGCGTTGGAAGAGGCAGTAGAGTCAGTGCAGGGGAGATGCTGGGTAGCAGTGGATTAACCTCAAACTCGTTAGGAGCTGGAAGCCTTACTGCATAACCTTCCTAGGCAGGCTGCAATGCTGGCTGTAAGCTCAGCACGGACACTCAAGTTGGGGAAACGTTCACCTCATCTTGGTGTTAAACCACCACAGCTTTCTAGAAGGATAGGAATTTTGATTGGAAAGAAAGGGAGGTGAAGGGGGACAAAGCATGTAAGAGTCTCCAGGGGAAGCAATCTGCAACAGGGAAGCGGCAGCGGCCAGGCACATCGTAAGGGGGTGGGAGACGAACTCTCTCGAATGGGATGCAGACGCGGCTTCTTGTGCCTCAGGAGCAACTGGGCATTTGCTGTACAAACTCCTGTCTATTGACGATTGCAGTTCTCTGCCCATCTTTGCCCTGCAAATGCCACAAAACTGTAGGAGTGTAAACTGTGTTGTAATCAGCATTAAAAAAAATAAATAAAAGATCAGCAGAGTTGCTTTGACCGCTTAATCTTTATTAGCGAGGAAGCTGCCAGAGACAGAAGGGTTTAACTACTAGAAACCAACTAAAGTTTGCTGCATCAGACTAAGAAGAATCTCAAGTGGGTTTGCAGAGCTGGTCTGCATCTCTCCTCTGTTAAGTGTGGACCAGTTTCACAGTATAATTCCGAGACAGCTATAAGAGAAAAAACACACCAGAAAAATGCAACCTTATTCCGTGAGCATACGCAGACATATTCAGTTCCCACAACCACCGCTCTGCTACCTTGTCCTCACAGCTGCGCACGCACATGCTACAATAAGTCATCTGTACTGTAGCACTGAAAACTTTCCATCATGATTTTTGCTTTAAAGCAGTGCTATTTCTGAGAGAAAAATCCTGCTCCTGAGTTACCTGCAGCTATTTTTTTTGCCTGGTAGGAAGCTGGAGTACCCTTGCTTTCAAAGCCCTTTGAAATCCATCAACTGCGTACTCTACAATATGCTAAAGGCCAGTCCCAGAGAAAAGCGTCACATTTCACTGCAGTAGAAGCAGATGGATAAAAGAAAATGGCAAATGTATTTCTTAATCTAAAAAAAAAAAAACACAAAAAACACCAAAAAACACACCACCCCAAACACTTAAGTATTTTTCGTTTCTCCAGGGTGACACAGAGCCCCTGCAGATATCTACTGCAGCTCTTCAGTCCGCATGTACAAATTCAGACATCAAGCTGATGCCAGTTATGCCAATGACCAAGATGTAATTGTATGCAATTGCAGGAAACTGGACCCAGGACATCCCTCAGGTCTCATTAAAAACAGTCCTGTAAAAACCAGTCAGTGGGAACAACAGTTAAGTATGTGGGATTGCTTAAGCCTGAGGGACACAAGCACAGGAACATTCCCGCACGGCACGGCACGGCACTGCCCCGCTGCTCGTCTCTCACAGGCTTCACTGCCTTCTTCATGCCACCACATTCTGCTGCTCCTCCGGTTTCATCACCTCATTTTTGCAATAATACACTGGGGTAAAGAGGGAAAACCTAGAGGATTATTACAATAGCAGTAGATGAAAAAAATGACAAAACCCGTGTGTCATGGCAACAGAAGAGCAGGAATGAGGCTGTTCTGCCCTTATCTGCCCATGGTTCACTGAGACATTTCCTAATCATTAACAAGTCTTTAATCATGCCCCTCACTCAGTTTTTCCGCTGCTCCAACCCTGCCTTTCTCATGGGATAGACAGCACAAAAACAATTGCTTCAGCCTGATGAATTGTTAAGCTAAAAGATCAGCAGGAAAAAAAAAATCCATAGGGCATCAGCAATTCCCAGCTGTATGTGCTCATGCAGGTCCCTCATCAACCAGAGGGACATAATCAGAGCAGACTCCATTAATCATTTGCATCTGCTGTTCTGCAAACACCGAGCAGAGCATGGGCTGCTGGTCACCACAGAGCCAGAGGATCAGAGTCTCTGCTGTTTCCCAAGAATGAGGCAGGTTTGGACTCTGATTTGTCATGGATAATCTTATTTTCAGTCACGCTTAGCACCTGCAGCGCACCCACAGCCACTGACTGAACAAGTGCTGGTTTTCAGCCTTCACCAGCAAGTCCAGAACAGGTAAGAGAAATGGATTAGATCACACTTTGGGGGGCTCAGAAGCACCGATTCCCTCAAAACATCACCTGGCAAATATGAAAAAAGAAGTTACGCCCAGGGAAATTTTCTTGAGTACACTAACAAGAGAAAAAGCGTGATGGTTGCAAGCTAGGCCAGGTTCAAAGAGCTGGATGTCACGTTTGCTGTGACACAACTGACTTATCCGCCCCAATACGCTAGCAACCAGCTGAAGGGAAAAGGCAATAGAGTCCAAAGAAAAAGCTGGGGAAACAAGAAGAGAGTTGATCTTGACAACAGAACCCAGGTAAAGTCTCCTTGACTCCCAAAGGGATCAGATGGCGTGGCACTACTCAGCGCAATACAGTCTATTCTGCAAGGGTGAAAAAAAAAATTAAAGACATCAATGTGGTTTATTTTTCTTTAAACCTTTTCTGTTCTCGGAGGTTTAACTCTGAGCTCTACCAGTTTGTGCCCATACAGAATGTGTCATTCACGCACGTGATTTACTTCGATCCAAACCAGTGCCATGCTCCAGTCATGCTGGAGTGATGCTTTTGCTGCAAGAAAAGGACTCCCTCTCCAGTAGAGGTTTCATGCCCTCTCTCTCTTGAATTATGTCAACAGAACCAGACTGTAAAGCAACCTTCCTCCTCCATCTCCGGTCACTCATTAACACAGTTCAAGATCAGCCAGTGCTTTCAGCCCCCAGCAGCATGAGGAGTTACGTCAGGTTCCACCTGGCAAACACAGGAGCTTTCACCAGAGGACAGTGAGGGAGGGCTGGAGGGAAGGGATCCTGAGCAGCCGGCCAAGGGATCGCTCCGTGCCAGGCATTGTGAAACACCCGGCACCGTGCGGGTGCGATGCAAGGCAGGTGGGTGTCCAGCGCTGGAGGAGGCTCCCTGCAGACATGGAAGCTTTGAGAACAAAAGTCTGGCTAACGGAGAGCAGCAGACAGGCCCCAAACGCCCTGGTGACCATCTAGCACCAGAAGCTGGATCTTTGGAATCCTGTCTTTGAAGGCCATCTTATTCTGCCACTTCAGGGAAGGTCCTCAACAAGTTTGTTCCCTAAATCTTTCCCCACGTCACCTGTGGAGTGGACAACAGCAGCGTATAACTGGGCAGGACTCCCCACGGTGGCCATCCTTTGTACCGGGTCCCGCTCCAAGCGGGGCTGGTAACGGCAGGATGGAAAGCAGTGTGGTCACACAGAGGTCTCACACACGGAAAATTCCCCAGGGCTTGAATTACAGCATTAGACAGCGGAGCCAATATTCAGAGCTCCAGACTCAATTAAGGGAATTAAAGAGGGATCTACTACATTCAGGTTGCACACAAGTTTTCAGTCTTTAGACGCTATGGCAGACAACAAACATGGTTTAACAGAGAGAAAAGAGAAGTCCGTACAAGAGGAAGAGAATTTCCAGAGCAGCAAGACAAACAGCAGGTGTTTGCAGGTAGCAAACAAAAGCGCTGGAAAACAGCCATTTCGCAGCTCCTGCAACTGTCAGATCCATCCACGGGAAGCAAGAGAGAGACATCCGAGGCTCTTCACCCTCCTGCCAGCAGGAGAAGCCAGGGTGGAAAGAGATCCCGACATCCCAACTACCACAGAGGGATTTTCCTGCTGGAAAAGGGATTTCTAGGTGCGGGATGATGGGAAACGAACACACAGAGACGAAACCAGCTTAGACAACTACCCCCACCCCCTCCTTAACCGTACCCAGCCCAACCACACCATTCCCTCAAAACCCTTCGGTCTACCGGACACGAATATCTTTAATTTTTTTTAAAAAACCCTTTTTGATGACGGAACAAACTTCGCGCCTCCCTCAAGGTCAGGGGCGGGGATGCTCGGTTCTCTCCCGCACCGGGACGCTCTCTGCTCATCTCCCGCTGTACGAGCGGCCTAGCAACTAGCGGCTAGGACTACCGAGCCGCGCTCCCGGGCCACCGCTCGCTCGCCCCCCGGCNCGGCCCATCGTGCTACGGGCCACGGCGCCTTCGCATTGGCTGGCGTCATCGTCACGTGGGGCTTGCCTGAGCGGGCGGGGCGCACGTCCATTGATCGGTGTGAGTGGGGCGCGGACGCGGGGCATTGTGGGAGTTGTAGTTCCGCGCCACCACCCCCTCCTGGCTCCCGCCCTCCACCGGCCGTGACACCCCCCCCGGGGGCCCGGCAGGGACAGCAGCGCTGACGTCAGGAGGGAGCAAAGGGCTGGCGTCACGCCGCCGTCACGCTCTGCCGACGGGGAGAGGAGCGGAGAGGCCTCCCCCTATCTGGCTCCGGGCCCCATAGCACCGGAGCAGCCCCCTAC
>VWZL01003480.1:163592-178450 GCA_013396915.1 Stercorarius parasiticus | reverse complement strand
CGCGAGGATGGCGGGAGGGGGCCCGCAGGCCGCAGGTGGCACTTGGAGGTGGCGGTCACGAAGGGGAGGTGGGTGGCGGTGGCACCCGGTTGACGTGTGGGCCGCTGGCAGGGATGGCAGCACGAAGGGAAGGGGGACGTGGAGGGACGCGGGAGGCGGCAGCGTGAGGAGAGGCGACCCGCCGAGGTGGTGGCACGGAGGGAAGTGTCCCCAGGGGCGCCTGGAGGACACTGGACGAAGGGAGGTGACAGGAGGGGCCGTGCGCGGGGGGAGGTGGCACGGGGGCAGCGCCAGGAGGCCGAGCTCCTGTCTGGGTGCTCGGAGGGGCTGCTGCACCTGCGGCCTGGAGAGATGGGGAGACTGCGGCAGAGGCCATGTGTGAACATCATGAGAGTGTTCTTTGCAGTAAAAATGTTGTGTTTTTATCCTCATCCACCATCACAATCGATGTCAGGACAGAGCAGGTCACATCAAATCGATGTACTTGCATGTATTTGTGCCGCTGAGCCCCGCACTGGTGACTTACCTGTGTCTGCTGCCTTGCAGGCGCTGAAGCTGAGGGCAGCAGACAAGCACTGTCTGGTTGCCCGCTCAAAGTGTTACCTGAAACTTGGAGACACGGAAAATTCCCTGAAAGATGCCGAAGCTTCCCTCCAAAGCGACAAAACTTTCTCCAAGGTAAACAGCACGAAGCAACAAGAGTCTGGGGTGGCCAAGGACTGGTCTGTTAGCTGTGAAACAGGACCGTGTAGAAGCAGCTACCTCTAACATGCCCTTGACATTTGTATTGCTGTCAGAGAAGTGGAAGTCCTTAGTCAACAATTGAGAAAGAGTTCCAGGGCTGGATTTTATTGTATGCAGATTGCGATAGCACAGCGCTCTCACTTCTGCCTAGCAGGGAGTTAATTGAGACCTCTGAAACTTTTTTTTTCTCTTTTTTATTCTTTCTTTTATTTTTTTTTCCCAATTGTCATTTTAGGGGCTTTACCAAAAAGCTGAGACGTTATATACCATGGGTGATTTTGAATTTGCGTTAGTGTTTTATCACCGAGGCAACAGACTACGTCCAGAGCTCCAGAAGTTCAGGCTGGGTATTGAGAAGTCCCAGGAGGCAATTGTCAACTGCATTGGAAGTAAGATGTTTCATTTCATGGTGCCCACAAGCACAGCCAGAAGCTGTTCGGTGGACGGCTGGTGGCAAATTACCTCTGCAAATGACTCAAGGACCCTGCAACAACAGAGTCTCTTTGCTTCTGTGTTCATGTGCTTGGTGGCCCTTCTCAGATGAAACAAGCAAGTGCCAAAAAAAGCGCACAGCCCTGTTCTTTTCTTCTTCTTCTTTCTTTGGCCCAATGCCTGTTCATATACAGTGTCTAATATTAAACTTCAGTTATGTAAGTAAATTATGACACTAACTTAAATTTCCAAAGTCACCATGAAAACGTTCTAGGTAATACAGAACAAAGCAGCTCATCTACTTACGGCCCTGCTGATTACAGAATGCATTTTGAGATCTTTATCCTAATATTCAGAGTTCGTAGGGAAATTTGCCTTGCTACCTGAGACTGGCCATCCTGAGATCCTGACTTTCCTCCAATTTACATTGCATAAGACCAGTGAAACTGTTGACTCTTGCAACGGAGCTTTCATAACTGCTGGCTTAGATCACAGAACGCAGTCCTGCAGGAGACAGGAAAGGCCAAGGACCCAGTGATGTTCAAAGCAAACGGAAAACTTGTCCCTTTTCCCTTAGTTTTTCTCTTAGCAATGCTGTCACGCGCAGACAAGTACGGACAGGACATGCACTGCTCTTGGGCACACAGGGATACACAGAGTGGCCTGTGCACAGCTGGGAATGCTGCTGCAGAACCCGCCTGGCTGGTGAGAGATGGCACAGGTGGATCGGCAGCGCCTGTCCCCGCACAGAGCCGGGCACACCCTGCCGCACACCCCGGCACCTGGCCCTCAGCCCCCACATCTTTAACTGCCTTACTCTCCCTGAAATCAGTTTCAAAATTTCAGCCCACCTCCAGCACCACAGGTTAACTTCATGTCCCAGTGGCGTAAAAGCCTGAAGCTCTTTCAGATGTGATAGTTATTTAAGAAACCAGAGAAAGTTTCCAGACCTGGCTTGCTTTCCTCCGTTACTGCTGCTTTCTTAGCTTAGTACAAACGCATAGATATCTTTGCAACTCTCAGTTGAAATGCTTGCCATGCTTGATATACTGAGCTAAGGGCTTTAAATGCCTTCAAGCATCTGGGCTGTAGGCAAATGAACAGATTGAAACCCAAGAAGACCTTTTTCTAATCAAGCGATAGCTCCTAGATGCAGGGGAAAAGAAGCAAGGAATCATGTTAGCATTTGATCTAGATGTTTCAATAGTTGGGAAATGCACACACATTAACAGGGCACATCCCCAAAACTGCTTTACTGAATCTGCTTTGCTTGGCAGATTCAGGAACACCCACCTTCCATGGTACACGTGTACTGGCAGTGCTGATCTTGGCCCAGTTGCCTCGCTGAAGAAAATCCTTCTACGCCAGCGCGCAAAGCTCTTTCCTACAGCAAGTGAAGCTCGTTCCTGCCTTCTGCCCAGCCCAAACCAAAGAGATGGTTTTCACTCTGACCTCCGCTGCCAGAGTGCAATCTGAATAGCAGAGCTGGATGTCAGAGTGACAATGAAATGGCAGTTGTGCCCTAATGTCAGTGCATAAAAACTTTAAACTAGTTCTCTGGATTGCTGGAGATCGCTGTGCTGGGAGCTTTCCTTCCATCCTAAGCTTCAGCTGGGATCCCTCAGAAGAACCTGCCATCCTTTTTTTCCCTCTGTTTCCATGCAGGATGTAGCATGTCTCTGTAGGAAATCTGTACTGTGATGGGAGCCCCCTGCTGCCCTGTGAAAACAGTAATTAAAATCCCAAGAGGATCTGCATCTGTGAGCTCTATTCCCTGCTTCCAGAACATACCAACAGCCACATATCTCATACAAAAGAATTAGTAGAAAGCTTTATTTCAAACAGGACATTATAAGCTTGGCACGTTCATGGTCATTATAATCTCTAAAGCCTCTGCACTGCTGTTCTTGAGCACTAACAAGTGTTTTCTCTGGTTTTGCAGGTCCATCCTCAGTTAAACTGGAGAGTAAAGAAGATCTGTGCTTTATAAGCAGGCAGGCGGAGGTACAGTCTGAAGAGCTCTTGCTTTAGAAGCTAACTGGAGTTATTATAGGGCTAATGCTTTCTGAAATAGGCATTAGAGGATTAACAGTTCCTGCGGCAACATGGATGGGGATACGGCTGGTCTAGTGAAGCGCCTCCTGAGCGCAGGAAGCCCATGGATCCATTTGAGAGTATTTATGCACCTGCTTTTAATGTAGTTCTGGCTCAAGCTACACAGAATTTAAAGAAGAGGCAGGGGAGAGCAGCCAAGGAGAAACAAAGCCCAGTCTGAAATTTCTCTACCAGCCTGTTTCTGTTGGGTGTTGCTGATCACCCATCAAAGGCTAATAAGTAACAGCACTGAGGTCGGAGCCAGGGTACATTTATCTACAATATTTACTTTGGTTTTACCTGATGTTTAAGGTTCACATTTTTGATAATGGACACTTTCTCGGTTGCTTAATTTTTGGGGTGGTCCACTGAAGTAGTGCCTTTTTCCTCTGAGGTGCCAATCCGCATTTCCCTTTGAAGTCAGCGTAGTGAATGTTCATTACTTCTCTGAGCTGGAATTACGGGTAGTCAGTGATAAAAATAATTTGTACAAAGGAGCCTAAAGATTAGCACTGTAATTGTTGGGATTTTGGATGTGAAACTTTAGAAATACCCTCCTGGTGTTTCAGAAGCCCTGGCTGTTTCAGTCTCTGGTGCTTTGGCTCTGGACAGCTTGACCTGCTTCTCCCCCAGCGCAGACCAGGGAGCCCTCCAGAACAGGACAAGGCTCTGGGGCAGAACTAATTCTCGCTCTTACTATAGTGCCCGCTCCTGTTCTTGGAAGTTAGGGAGCACAATTGGGTGCAAAATTTCAGTTGCTCATGACCAAAGCGATTAGAGAGACACCGACTTTTTGCTTTTATTTAAAAAATAAGTTGGCTTATACGGAGTGTAAACAGAATTCTGCTGATACTAATGTTCCCCACTAATCTCGCCCAACTTCCTTTATTTTTTCTTGCCGTAGGTCAAAAAAGCGAATCAGAAACTCCCAATCAGACTGCCTAAGGAATGCACAAGGAAACAGAAAACTGTGAGGAACCCAAAAACAGAGCGACAGCTTCTTGGAGAGCTTTATGCTGACAAGGCCTACCTAGAAAAGTTGCTCAAGGATGAAGGTCTTTCTCCATTGTATTTAACTAAATGTTCCTTCTAAGCAGGTTCCTTTTATTTCTTCTACTCTTTTATATCCCTACGACTACTCTTCCTTACGTGTATCAGAGCTCGCATAGCATCCAGTGCTTGCAGTGGTCATGAGAGAGGCAGGTGTCTGGAGAGTACAGGTATTTTTGAAGCCAGGTCCAATATTCCTAAGTATGAGCATAGTTCCTTCCCTATCCAATGTCAGGCTTTTATAGCGAACAATGAATCAACTCAAAGCAATCTGTGCTGATGAAATCAACAGCAGAAGCAGGATCATTACAAATTACTTAACTTCTGTCATAAATTCCACTAACAATTAAGTGCAAAGTGTTGCTCATAAGACTGTAACTCATTTGTGGTTTTGTCATAAATGCTGTCAGGATCAAGATGCAGGATTTGGAGAAGTATTTTAGAACTAGGCAGAAAGGTGATTCTCCTTTAGTCATTTTTCTAGGGAACTCTACCCAGTAATAGGGTAGCACTATAGTGAAGTAATTAAGAATTCGGTCTACTCACAGGTTTTATGGTATTACAAGCAATAATAATACACGTGGGCTACGTGGTTTCCAGGCATGTAAAAACCTTCTCAGTTTCCATTTTGCAATCTAATCCACAAGACTTTTCAAAGTGCCGTTTCAGCACAAGTGCCCCACGCAGTTGTTCTGCCCAGGAGGACGGGGGCTTGCGCATCGCAGCTGGGCCCTATTAATCAGGCCCCTTCTTGACTCCTGTCAGCAGAGAAGGCAGCAGCCACAGGGGCTGGGAACACCATCTCTAGCTTCTAAAACACACAGAATGGATAACAGCAAGAGTTTTCCATAACATCCCTCCTAATCGCTTCAGTTCTGAGGAGCACTGCTGGCTTTTATTTCTAGGACTATCTTTCTATCAGAGCAAAGGCCATTCACAAGCAGTCCCCTACTGCACTGCACCTTCATCCCTCATGTACATTAATACTCTCCTGGGTTCTACCATCTTGTTTTCAGATTTGATGGAGAGCAGCACAAAGCAGGGGATCAAAGTAGCAGACCTGGTTTTGAGTGGCATTTCCTACCTGGACACACGCAGTGAATTCTGGCAGCAGCAGAAGCCCATTTATGCCCGTGTTAGAGAGCGCAAGCTCCGGCAGCAAAGGTGGATCCGGGACAAGAAGCAAAAACCAGCTGAGGTTGGCAGATACATTGTGAAGAGTATGGAGGACATTGATATGTGTAGGTGTCCTGGCTGGAAGCAGTAAGAAAATGATGATTGGCACATGCAATTATTTGCTGTAGTAATTACAGACCAGAACGATAGAAGCAGTGCAAGTATTAACAAACACTAGTAGGCAGTCTTGGGAGAGCCTTTGCTTTTGTATTCTTCGCCTTTCCCAACAGTTTCTTAGATACAGAATCCCAACATATTTTTTTTTCTCAGCTTTTTCTGTACTCGAGGTCTTGCTGACTGCTTTTCAGGACACCACTTAGATACCAAAGCCAGGTGGGCCCCTGCTGCATGCTCAGCAAATGCCTCTCCCTGGGCTGGTAAGCAGAAATTGTTTTATTGAGAGAATGCAGGCCACTGGAATTAATCATTTCTATAGTGCAAAAATACCATTGTAGAGAGATGAAGAAGCTGAAGAATAGTGGTCTGGAAGGAAGGAGTATTTCAGCCACTTCTGGTTTCTTTCTCTCTTCCTGTGCTACATATTTTACAGCCTAGGGAAAATAATTTTGTTGTTACTGCAATTCAGTTCTGTTAAGCTACATCAGCTCCATGAAGGTAGTGTCGGAAATACCCTGTAGCCTAATTCCCACAGCCCTGTAGCCCAGCTGGGCGCGATGAACAGAGCTCACTAGGGAAGTGCCAGGGGATAATTTAGGAGATAAACTCCTAAGTACTGTAGCTAGAACTTCATCTGCAAGACCAGGCTGCCCTGCTGCAATAACTATGAGCTTTCAAAACCTTGAGACAACAGGCATCATTCTCCTTTATTATTCATCAGGTAGCGTGAGGAGTTACCAGAGTCATTTCCCCTTACTTGCTGTGATGAAAGTGATTTCCAGCAGTGGCAGGGGGAAGATCAGAAGCTCCATCTCCCAGGGACAGATTTCTTGGAGACTGGAGGGAGGAGTGTAGGAGATGCATGAAGAGTTTGGAGCTCTAACCTTTCCCAAGCTTTGTCTGAGGCTTGCTGTCCTGGTTAGAGGGCTCAAGCCACGACACTTGGACAACTGCACTTAGTTTTACTTCCCTGATATCACTGTGTCCACACACTAGCATTAAACTCTCCTTTTTGTCTCTAGTGCTGTCTGGCGATGCCCCTGAAGAAAGCTGCAAGAAAGCTGAGCGCGTACTAAAAACAATACAAGGGTGGTCAGATGATGAAGTTCCCAACAAGAACGAGCTGATTGGAAACCTCTACAGCTGCATTGGGAATGCTCAGCTGGAGATGGGACGCTTGGAGGCGGCTCTGCAAAGCCATAAAATGGATCTGGAATGTGCCAGGCAGAGGTAAATGCTGAGAAGTTCAGGTGGATGGGGGAGAGAGGAGAAAGTACCTCAGTTAAGGTGTTTGAACATCAGGGAACGTTGTAATTCTCACCTGGAGATTTAACGGGGCAATGCATTCAGACTCTGCCCGAGCATCATGGTCTCTAGTGACTTATTACCCTCATTATTCCAAAAATAAGAAGCCTGAAGCAGATTTTTAACAGACTTAGACCACGTGGCACATCTAAATCTCTGATGAAGCAAGGAAAAGAGAACACAAGTCCCAGTCTCAGCACTTCAGCCTGTACTATGCACTTCCTCTCAGGAAGGTCAGGCTCTAAATTGTACAAGTTTTCTCCTGTGTTTTCTCTTAAAATCATTTGCATTCAAACCAGGATAGCAGGCTTGAAATATTTATCTAAGAGGTACAGTTACCTGCCCATACAGAACACATTCTGCAGCTCTTTCAGCTAAAACGGAATGGAGCGAAACAGAGTCTAAAGATTTAGCGAGAGTTTTGCAAAGCACGTGAGAAAACACTGACATCGTTTATCATTTTCACAAACCACTTTTAGAGATTAATATCGGTCTAAGAAATTTCTGCCTCTCTCCGGGTGATCTCCACTCCCCAGTGATGCCAAATAAAGTTAACAATTAGCAGTAGAGAGGCAGGAATGAGGTACATCATTTCAGTACTTCGTAAAAGCGCTGGGAAGTTGCGTTAAAGGCCAGAAGCGCAGCGCCGGGGGGGGCTCGCCCTCTGGTGGCCAGTTCACAGCGGGGGCGAGCAGACGGTGCTCAGGACCCGCATCGCCCCCAGCCAGGCATTTGTCCTCTCCTTTCATCAGCTTCTTCATTTGTAATGTAAGGGGAGTCAAAACAGGCCACCTCCGAAGAGGGGAGTGAGGCCTAATTAAGGAAAAAAATTAAAGTCCAGAGGCTACGTTATTATAGGGACCTGCCTCCAGCACGGTCCCTATAATAGGACCCAGGAGCTGGGTCCTATTATAGGTCTAGAATAGAGCCCCAGGAGCTGGGTGTTACCAGGAGTCTGGTGTAGGAGCCTGCAGACACGGGTTTGGGTCTTCCCTCTTTTCTCGCACAGGGATCGTGTATTGCTGTTAGGGACCTAGGAGTTGGTAGGGGACTCCTGTAGGACCCACAAGGCAACAAAGGGAAACTGAGGCAAAGAAAAGTGGAAAGACTTTCCCAAGGACTGCCAGATTTGCACCTAAAAAAAAATAACCAAAGACAAAACTGAGCCATTTTCCCCTGTGTCTTATGGGGTGTCAGTTGCAACAGCTGTAATGAAAGCAAAAATCTATCTTGATTTTAAGACTTTCAGTCTGACATTGGTCCTTTACCTCTAATTCTCAACGCTTAGCCTGAAGTCACGTTGAGCACCAAAGAGAACATACATGCTGAAGAAAGCATAGATTGTACCAGGAACAAGACTATTTCAGCTACTACAGTTTCTTTTTCTTTTCAATGCAGCAACCTGCCAGATGCCGTATCCAGAGCCCTGGATAACATCGGCAGAGTTTATGCCAGAATGGGCAAATTCCAGCAAGCTGTTGACATGTATGTAAACTTAGTAACAGAAAAAGCACAACATATTTTGAATTAACAGATTATGTCTTTTCAGTTTGTTTATTCATCCTGCTAGCGGGGCGGGGGCTGTAAAATTTTTCATACCAATAGTACCTGGAACCCTTTGTTTATAGAATCAATGGTTGAAATTATAACTGCACCTAGTGAGAGTCGGTAAATGTCTGTCTGTCTTACTCTCTGCTTGAAGCTGGGAGGAGAAGATTCCAATGGCAAAATCCAGCCTGGAGAAGACCTGGCTGTTCCATGAAATTGGCCAATGTTACCTGGAGCTGAATAAAGCTGAAGCAGCCCAAAATTATGGGCAGAAGTCCCTGGAGTCAGCAGATGAGGAGGGAGACGTTGAGTGGCAGCTCCATGCCACTGTCCTGGTGGCACAAGCACAAGGTAAAGGCGTTGGTACAAATTTTGGTCTAAGGACGGAACAGCCAGTCTGTTCAGCATCTTAGTGAGAACATCTCTGTGATTTAACAGCCAAATCACTGTTCAGGTCAAGACCTCTCATCAGAGACTTGCTTGATTAACTGTCGTCGTTCTCTTGATCTTGGGTTAAAATAGATGTTTTCATTTGTCTGTTACAGTAAAATTAAAGAATTACCAGTCTGCAATCATGAACTTTGAAAAAGCACTTGAGAAGGCAAAGCTTATTCATGATGAAGCTGCTCAAAAGGCCATCATCATTGTAAGTGGGTTGTTGCGAAGAGGGTAGGAGTTTGGGGCAGCACCAGCAAGTGAGCTGTAACTATTGTCTGGCATCCTGTGAGCTGCGAAAACCTCACTACGTGGCTAGTGGGTTAAGGGGGGGGGAAATGCAGCCTCTGAAGCAGTTTGTGTATTGAAAGTTATGAAACCTCCTGGCTCAGGAGACTTAACCCAGTACAACATATAGAAGGGTGAAGCCCAGCCCTGCTCAGATCAAGGGAAATTTTTCTTTTGACCTCCCTGGGGCACAGATTTCACACACGGAATACAGCGGTGCCGTCTCTGTGCTCAGCTGCTGATCACAGCTCACCCTTTTCTGGCCTTTCCAAAGTGTCCCAAAGAAACCACTTGGCATCAGACAGTGGCAAAACATCTGGGCATTCCCCGTGGCCTGGTAGCCAGCCTGTGCTACTCGACAGCAGGTCGTGGGGAATCGGGGGGCACCCGGCTGGCCAGGCACCAGCTGCAGCACAGACACCTCCCTGTTTGCTCATCCCTCCGGGGTGTCCAGAGCTCAGCAGAATCTGTTCTGCTGGAAGAGAAATGAGAGCGCCAGAGAGTTGGGGTCTTCAGGGGAGGAGGCATTTGGCAAGGGATACTAACAGGTAGTAACCACTGCAGGGAGAGAGGAAACATATGGTTGCAGAGAGTTTTATGGTAGGAAAGGACCAGGTAATGATAGCAGAGATCAAAAGAAAACAGGAAAAACTTAGATAGGTAACTGCATTTCTGGAGCTTTTCTTAATAAGCTGTATCAATTTTAGGCCTTAGATTACGTGAGCAAAAGCTTCATCGAAGAGCTGAACGAAAGAAGAAAAGAAACAACAGTTTACTCTCTTAAAGGTAGTTGTCATTTAGACCTCCGCACCCCATAAATATAAAAATTCCCCACTTTCCTTCTCTGTGGCACAGACGGAGGCATGGGAACAAAACACCCTGTTTCCAGGTAGAAACTTCCAAATTTCTGGCCCATGGTGCATCCCCTGCACTAGTTCGCAATTGCAGGAGTTAATTTGTATGTGAAGCTATAGTGTAGTTATAATTTGTGACTTCAGTTTTTTGGCAGTGAAGGTTTAATCTTGAGCTGGTCGAAATGAAAGTAAGTGATGTCAACAGTGATAACCAGGAGCCTGGTTTCACTCTTCAGTGGCATCCATTTAAAAAGCTGCTTTTAATAATGCTGAAAGCAGCTCCGGTGCCCAGCGTGCAGTGTGGTGGGCGCAGCCAGCAGCAAACCGGGACTGGGAATCCCTGAGATCCACAGTGCTGAGGCCTTCAAAAACATCAGCTGCCTCTTAGAAGCCCCACGGTATAAAAGTATTGATTTCCTGAATTAAAACCCATGTAAAAAGTACGGAACTCTCACAGCCGCGCTCATGTCGGGGCTGTGTCGCCCCCGGGCAGGAGGTGGCAGCACTGCCCAGGCCTCCCTAGCCCGGGGGGGGGCTCAGCACCTGGCACCGTCAGCAAACCGAGCCCCGTCGGACGGAAAATAGAGGGGAGCTTTGTAACTGTGTGATGGAGGCTGGGGGGGTCTTCCTTTTTTTGTGCCCCGCCGATTGCTCGCTGCTGGAACCTGCCTGACGGTCGATTTTGCCCCCCCCGCCCCAGATTATGATTTCACCAGCGAAAACACGCTGGAGTCCGCGGAGAAGGAGCGGGAGAGAGAGGACAGCGAGCAGGGCACCGAGGCTCGGGAGGAGGAAAAGCAAAAAGACGGCGCCAAGAAGTATAAAGAGCTCGGAAACAACAAAGAAGGGAAGGAGCAGAAGAGCGGAGCCGGGCCGAAGCCGTAGGAGCCGCCGCCGAACGCCACTGGAGCATCCCGGTGCGGCAAACACGAGCTCTGCCCGCAGCNTGGGGACACCCCCCATGTCCGCCCTACAACAGGGCTGGGGACACCCTCCTCCGCCCCCAAGCGGGCAGGGGACATCCCNCGTACCCGCCCCAGAGCCGCTTCCCCGCCGCGCCGCTCCGCACCGGCGGCCGCCCCGGAGCCGCTGCCCTCACCATGGTAAGTGCGGGACGGGGCGGCCCCCGACCCCCCCCCGGGGCGCGGGTTCGGGTTCCCGGGGTGGGAGGAAGCGCCGGCAGCGTCGCCGACACGTGCGGGCCGGGCCAGGGGCGCAGCCGGGAGCAGCTCCGGTCCCTGGGACCCCGCGGTAGAACCGGGGGCGCAGCGGCTCCCTCCCGGGGGGCAGCCTGGTGCCCGGAGCATCACGCCCTCCAGGTCCGTCTCTGCCCCGCGGGGTGCCCGGGGACAGCGGGAGCTTTGTGGGGACGGTGGGGAGGGACGGGACGGGGCGCGGGCTCAATGGGGGATTGTCCCCCCGGCAGCCCTGCGCTGCGCCGAGGCGGCTTCTGTGGGACCATTGTCCATCCGGGCCCTGCGTGGCCCCGTCCCATGAAGGCAACTATTATACTCCAAGCTGGCCCCCAAACAATGGGGCCGGAGGGTGGTTTCTATTATTGTTCTTTTGTTTGCGCCTTTGAAAAGCGGCCTCAGTTACTGCCATCGCCAGCAGCTGCCTTCAGCAAAATAGCGGGGCTGGGCCAGCCCTCGCTCGGGCCACGGGCCTGGCCGCAGGGCAGCAAGGCCAGCCCGGCCCCGTGATGCCCGGCCCCAACAGCCCCCTTGGCCCGCAAGACCCCCACACCATGCGGGGCAGCCCTCGGAGGTGGCTCACACCATCTGCTTCCCCCTGTACCTGAGAGCCCCGAATCTACGGGGAAGCCGACACCGGCGGTCCTGGGAGAACTGTCTGGGCATCACTCTTCCCAGAGGTCCATCCATTCCCGTGGGAGGAATGCCACACCGTGCCGGGAGCGCACAGGGCTGCCCCGTGGTGCTCAGGGCTCACCGTCCCGGCAGGGAGCTGACCCCACAGGGCTCCCTGCCCAACGCCTCCATCCCAGCAGCTCCTGGGCTCAGGGCGCTTTGGAACCAAAACCTATCTCCAAATTCTGGAATAAAAGATAGGAAAGTTAATCAACTGAATAGTTGTTTTTTAAACAATGGCTTCACTCTGCAGACAGGAAAGCTGTATTTTTATGCCATGGGTAGAGCATCTATGTAGTCTGTAACCCATCTCGATTTTTGCCTTGGAGGCACAGCTCACTCCTCAGCGTCGCCCCTGGGGCTGCCGGCATAGCATTCCGCTCCGGAGCCGGTCATGGGCTGGGCGGTGGAGAGGTCACATACGGACACGAAAACCAGCGGCTGCCCCGATGGTGCTATTGAAAACTCACACAGTTGGAGAAATCCCTCGTTTCCTTCCAGTCCCGTGTTTTCCCAGGCCCTTCTGGGAATTAATCTGGGATTCCAGTTACTGGAGCTGCTGGCAGGAGGGGAGGGAGAGCCAGCGCCAGCAGCGCTTCACGGCTCTGGCCTTGCTTTGGCTGCTGGGAGGGCTGGTTTCGGTTTCGTGTTCAGCTCAGCGCTGCTTTGCGGGAAGCGACTTTATCACAGGAGGAGCCCAGACTCCCTCCTGGGAGGCACTGGGGGTGCTGGTGGCCAGTACAGCAGGAAGAAACGGCCGTTCTTCATGCGAGAGACGGTCTCCTCCCAGACTGCGCTCAGAAACAGCCTTTCCCGGGGGGACGAGGATCACTGGACGGACAGAAACCCCTTTGCAGTCTGTTTACACAGCTGCAGCGCTGAGACGGCAGCACTCGCCACAACCTGCTGGGACTTTCGTTTCCCGGCTGGCGGCAGAGTTCCTCACCGAGGGTTTATTGACATGCTCAGACGCAAATGCGACAGTCGGAGCCTCTGCGGGGGTCACGGCAGCTCGTGGTGCCTGTGAAACTGCAGCTGCTGCTGCCACGCGACGGGTAAAACTTCCCCTTCCTGGTCAGGGGGACGGCGGCGGCGGCCAGGCGGGAGCAGGGGACGGAGCGGCACCCCCAGCTTCTCAGGTGGGACGGCCGGGGCCGGGGTGGCCCCGAGAGGCGGTTTGAGCCCCGCGGGGCAGCCCCCGTTCCCTGCACCGCCTCCTCCCCACAGAGGGCCCGGGCGACATGTGCTCGTGCGGTGGGAGCACGCGGGCTGCGGGGGCTGCTCACCTGCAAAATTATTTCCTTCTTGCGTTTCAGAACAAAGGCTTCTCAAAGAAGAGTCACACGTTCCTGCCTAAAATATTTAGAAAAATGTCAACTCAGTCAGCAAAAGAAAGACCTGAGAGCTTGCAGTTCCCCTTCCTTGACGATGAAGACACCATCTCCACGCTCAAAGAATCTAAAACCTTTTTGATTTTAAGAGGGCTGCCCGGCAGCGGGAAGTCCACGCTCGCCCAGGCCATTCAAGATCGGTACAAAGACGCCTGCAAGGTCATCTCTGTTGATAGCTACAAAATCACACCTTTAATAAGAAGCACCATTCCTGAAGAATATTCCAAGGTGGACGAGGATCTAGTTGACTATTGCAAACGAGAGATCAGCGTCATCGTTCTGGATGACACTCACCATGAGAGGGAACGACTGGACCAACTCTTTGACATTGCTGACAAATACCGGTACAAAGTCATCTTTGCTGAGCCCAAAACCCAGTGGCGACTGGATTGTTCGCAGCTGAAGGACAAGAATCAATGGAAACTGTCGGTGGAAGAGCTGAAGAAGATGAAGCCCAGCCTGGAGAAGGAATTCCTACCCATGTATTTTGGGTGGTTTTTGAGCAAAAGAAGTTCCGAGATCCTGAGGAAGGCTGGCCAGGCCTTCTTAGATGAGCTTGGGAGTCTGAAAGCCTTCAAAAAGGAGAGCAAATACTGTATGTATAGAAGGATCTTACCAAGTTCTTACTCTGTTGATGAAACGTTAGCGTGCAGCAAATAGAAAAAGCTTGGTCAGCTTCTAAAGGGAATTTCTCGTTACAGTTAGCCACGATTAAAAACATTTAAAGACACTAATCCATTTCCCATAGTTGACAAAGTTACTGCTGTAAGTAAAAATAAATGGAGCAGTTTTTGCTAAGGAGGCAGTTTAGCGGTGAGAGGGTGGGGAGCTGGGTGTGGGCGGCAGCAGCGTGACGCGGGGGGGCCGGGCAGCCCCTGGTGCTGCCGTGGGGCCGAGGCGGAAGGGAAGGACTGAACGCTCCTGTCCCTGAAGGGGTTTGTGCGACGAGCCCTGATGATGCGCAGAAGCTCCCGTTTTCTACTCGCATCCACCGTTATCCTGGGTGGAAGGAGGAGCTCTTTTTAACCATCTGATCCTTTTCAGCAGCAACAAAGACAAAACGTGAAGGACGGGTTGGTGAAGAAAGTGGAGATGGGGCTCAGGCTCGTGGCGGGGGGGGGGGCCCTGGGGGCGGAGGGTTGTGACACTAACATTATTTACCTGCGTTTGCAGTTGCTTCCGCTATTGAAGATCCCAAAATAAAAATCGATCTTACCAGCTACTTCGTGAAGAGGCCGCCCGGGGTCTTACACTGCACCACAAAATACGCCGAGTTCGGGAAAGCAGCTGGAGCCGAGGAATATGCCCAGCAAGAAGTGAGTACCAGGGCTGTGACCCCCCCAGCAACAGCCTCCCCCCCCTTCCCGGCAGGGACCCCCGAGCCCCCGGGGTGGGCTGGGGCCACGGCCCTGCCAAGGTGGGGGACTGTAGGGACTGTAACTGCATCCACGTGGCCTGTGCGGTAGAAAAGTCGTAATTGTGGGTGAGCTGGTGACTATTCCCTGTTGGTTTCCAAACAAAATACTCCTTACCGCCCACCTCACACACCCCACACG
>VWZL01003480.1:136254-163581 GCA_013396915.1 Stercorarius parasiticus | reverse complement strand
CAGCATCGGCCCCAATAGCGTGATCTGAATGATTATAGATTAAGGTATTTGCAGTTCCAGCTAAAGCGTATCAAAACAGACCCAAGTTAAATATCAGAATTTGTGAAGGGAAAAGATTTAACCAGCTCCGACTTCACGGAGCAGGAACGTCAGGCCACAATCTCCCCCGTTGTACGGAGTGTTTCAGACCTGTCGAGGCCCCCGAGCCCCGCCGCGGGCCGCTCACACCGCGCTCCTCTCTCCCTCCTCCCAGGCTGTGAAGGCTTCCTACGGCAAAGGCTTCACCCTGGCTGTTTCTGCCCTGTTCATCACCACAAAAACTGTCGGGGCTCGCGTAGAGCTGAGCGAACAGCAGCTGCTGCTGTGGCCCGCGGACGCCGACAAGATCCTGCCCACCGACAACCTGCCGAAAGGCAGCCGGGCTCACATCACCCTCGGCTGCGCCAACGGCGTGGAAGCCGTCCAGACCGGGCTGGATCTGCTGGAGTTTGTGAAACTGGAAAAGGCAGGGAACAAAGGGGATCAAGTGGGGGAAATTGGAGGAGGGAAACTGCTGTATTTTGATAACGGTATGTGGATGCTCACCCTTTCTAAAAAGATGGATGTGAAGGCAATATTCTCAGGGTACTACGGAAAAGGAAAACTTGTGCCGACCCAGAGCACCAACAAACGGGGCTCTGCTTTTAGCTCCTGCACCATCATCTAGGGCCAGGGCAGGGCAGCTGGTTGGTTGGTTTGTTTTTAAAAGGCAAGTAACTCCTGTAACCTTTAAAATTGTAAAGAGAAATAATTCTACCTTTACTAAAGTAAGCCCTTTGCCAGCCCCAGCGTGACGCCTCTGGGGAGAGTTCTTCGGCCTCAGAACAAGGAAGAAAACAAGCAACTCCCACCCGACAAAGGAAAACTCTCCCATCGCTGACACCAGTAACTGACCTGCTGCTGAGGGCATTTGAAAGGAGGAGTTTTGGCAAGAACGAGCCGTGGTGTTCTGCTTGTTTTCTTCCTCGGAGGAAGATCAATTATGCTCTTTTGTAACTTCCCCACGAACCACAATCGTTAGCTCTTTACCTGTCAACACGATGAGCAGCAGCAGAGCAGAGCCCGTAGGTACGTAACGGTTCTGAAGCCGAGCAGAGTGAACTGTGCAACGTCTCCCCCTTCTCCCACCCCCCAGGGACTGACAGCAGTCCCTCCGGTCGCTGAGTTACTGGGTAAAAACCAGTCAGACCCAACCGTGGGTCGCTTCTGCCCAGCGTGGCACTAATAGTTTAGCCCGAAAGGAGAACGTGCAGCCCTGCGCTACCCCAGGTCGGGGTCACTGTCTGCAGGCGCCGGGAAGAGCCACCGGTGGGCGGACAGAAGAAAGCGCATGGCCAGATGATGTCCCAAAGAGCGATCGCGGATTTTAAAGAAAATATCAAAAAAAACCCCAAAACCACCCAGAGGGAAAGCAGTGGAAGACAGGGGAGGCAGTCGGTTCCCGCAGCGTGGCTCCAGCCGTTTCCCCTCACACGTCCGAGTGGGCCGGACCAAGCACTGTCCCGTGTCCTTGTCCTGTAGGGAACAATCCTGCCTCGGCAGGGAGCGGAAGAGATGAACTAACATCTTTTCCGTCTCGTTTTATAGAAACTAAAATCGTGTCTGAAGTATAGAGCTGTACTTCATGCAAGATTTTACTACTTTTCTCTAATGCACTTGAATGTTAAGTTAGGATGGCAGTAACACTGTAATTTAGGAAGTAAGTGGAGGTACCGTAACTGCGTAACTTACGTCTGCTCAAACCTAAACCATCGGCTGGAAAAAAAAAGTTATTGACCGAGCACTTCTGTTATTAAGTCTGTTTTATCCAAACTTCTTTTTTTGCTCGTAGCCAGCCCCTTGGCCAGCCGGTCGGTGGGTTCATGGTCACAGCTTTACTGTAACTCAAGGCTCAACTAACGGGTTCAGGTCAGGACAACAGTTTAAACTCATGCTATGGCTCAGCGTTTGGTGAACTGCATAGTGAAATTAATCCCATATTAATAGATGTAAATACTTACTGTGTTTGACAAGCGTGTGCTGGGCTCGCGTGGGCGCAGCTCCCCTGCGCCAACCTCTGCTCGGGGAGCCCAGCGCTGCCTGGGCCAGGAGCTTTTCTCCCAATGCTTACAACAAAAGCGACGAGCGCTGGGGGGCGAGGGCGCAAAGATGGGGAACGCTCCGCACCTTTGCCAGTAAAGCAAAACAATTCCTGCTGCTCCAAAGAGATGGACGACAAATTCTCATTATAACATAAAAAATTCTGTATCTTCCCTCGCCGCCAACAGAGAAGCCCTTGATGGCTTCTGCACCGGCGGAGGGGCGAGTGCCTGACACTCGGCTTGGGCCCTTCCTAATAAATCTCACAGCGGTTTGTCCCATGGAAGCTTCAGAAACGCCTTTAGGAGCTCGCTCCCCCCTCTCCCTCCAGCGCCTCGGGAACAACCCCATGCTCCAGGTCTCATCCAGCACCGAAATGCACAGCTGGAATGTCTTGTTTATTTGCCTGTTCAAGAACAACAGTGAGACTGTCGTCATTTAAGTTTTTATTAGTTTGTACATCATATACAGTTTATAATAAAGTAAACCAATTGCATGTGGCTTTGCTTCAGTCTGTGATATTCTTCATATAAACACATCATTATGAATTATGCCTAATGAAGTAAACAACAAATATTCACATTTTTACCATTCACATCCTAGAAAGGTACGGGTCCGGAGAGGGACAGTGTCACACCGATGTGAAGCCCATCTTCGAGAGGGTGACGCGTTTGGCAAAGCGATGGGGACAGCGATTGCTCCATGCAAGACTCCTTTCCTCCCAGGGGAAAGGTTAAGATATTTACACTGAGGTAAACATTCAGAATTTCGATTCAGATAAATACTGCAGCACAGGGCCCCGCCTCCTCTCCAAGGTGGCTTCACATCGGTGCCTGGTTTTGTCTCGACTACTCCTCAATGTCGTTACAACACCGCAGATACGCATGCAAGGAAGGTGCTCGGTTCGCTGTTCCGCACTCAACCCCTCCGACAAGGCTTCACGCTGCTCTCTTTTGGAGCACGAGCTACTTAGGGGGAGGACGGGGGGCAATCCAGGTCAGGTTGGCCGTGCCAGAACTGCAGCCAAGCTGAACGCCCAGTGGCAGCATCCCAGTTTTCCCACTGAACTCCCGCCTTCCCAAACCACCCGGCCGTGCCGGAGCTCCAGCTCCGTGACTCCGTGCTACAGCCCAGGCTGTGCCTCGGCACCCCCGGAGCGTCCCTATGGAGCTGCGCTCGAGCGAGAACCTGCCCAGCGCGGCTCAGAGGAGGGATAATCCTGTCCCTGGCTGCAGGAGCGGGGAACACCGGGGCATGCCGAGGGAGGCCAAAGCATTTCGCATCATCTCTCAAAACCCTGGTGAACGGGCACAATGGGGACATCTCCAGAACGGCTGCGTGAGCGGCCTCTGGAGAGTGGGGGGTGAGGGAAGTGCTGCCGCCCGGTCCCTGCCCCACAGCCGCGGTCACCGCAGGCCGGCCAGGGCCCAGCACTGCCCGGAGAGGCCACACGAGCCGCCGTTTGCCCTAAGAAAGGGGATGGGAGGGTACAAGGCACAAATTTAAATGGGATGAAAACCATCCACTTGAAGACAAGCGAATATCTTTAGTTATTTCTGAAACTGAGGAAGTAAATTTTGAAAGAAGAGCAAACCACTGCGTGGTCCGAACACTTTGGTCATTCCATCGGCCGAGCGCAGCCTCCGGCGCTGGCGGGGGCACAGCAGCGGAGCCAGTTTCCCTATCAGAAACGGAACAGCAGCGCAGCGGCTTTCGCTCTGTATCCCTGGCAGGCACAGAAAGCTGAGGGACCTGCAACACTCCCGGGATAATACCGTCGTCCCTAAACATTTCATTTTGCTCTCTCCTTTTTGTTTTCCCGCCCCCAATCTGCATGAATGTATTTACAAAACAGTCAGAAGCCTTTAGCACTAAGGGTCCAGCTTTACAGCAACATTTCCAAGTTCACAAACGAAACCACGGACCTTCCTATGTAGCGTCTGCAGCAGAAACAAAGAAGAGCCTGTCAAAGTGGCAGCCAGAAGCACCTTAATGGTCTTTACAGCTGATTCCAGTCCAGCTCCAGCATCCCTGGAAAGGATTCTCTCAGTCCCCCCCACCCCGCAAAAGGTGGGGCTGACACAGCGTCAGATTTGTAAAGTAAATCCACACAAGCAAAAAACACACACCAGGCTTTGAGGTCTGGAGGTCAGACCGTCGCACATGCAGCTACCTCCCACACGCTGACGTTACTGATGCAGGTTTTCATTTTTGAAGCATGAAATCGCTTCCATTTTCATTGGAACGCAACAACATTTCACTGTTTGAAACTATCCCGGCAGCAGCTCAGACACCGCGAGCGTCACGATCAAGCAAAAAAACCACCAAGGGAAAGCGTTAACAACCAAACAATTCCCCGTCCCCGTGTAATCGCTGCAGAGTCCCGACAGCAGGGACCCGCTTCGCACGCTCGCTCTGCCGGAGCCAGCTCCCCCCCCACACCGTTCCCCCTCTACTCGACAACTTCCACAGCGGGAGCCAGAGGCTGCTCCGTCCGTTACCGAGCGGTTCCGCAGCCATTGCCCCCACCGTGGCTGCGGGAAGCTCCCTCCCGTACACGCCACCCGTTCCGGCTTCCAGCCGGGGCAGCTCTGCTGCCTCCCGCTACGTCCCACGGGCCAGAGCTCTTGGCACCGACCCTTCCCCTTGGGAATCCCTGGACGGGGGCTGCCGGGCCAAGGGGCAACCGTGCCTCGCACAGCACAAGCCGCTGGGCCCCTGTGTTGGGGCTGCCCCCCGAGCAGAGCAGGGCAGGGCCTGCGTCAGGCTCATGTATCGAGGCTCTTGCCGTTATGCCAAAAAATAAACCTTTCGGTAATTACAAAGGCTGACTTCCAGAAGGAAACTCCCTCATCAAAAGGAAGGGCTTCACCATCGGCTTCTCCCAGCTGCCGAGTTCCCCCGGTGCCCTACGGTCACAGCGCGGGGACCAGGACGCTTCTGAACAGGGCTCAACGCACCAACATCCCGCTGCGCTTCACCTACAGCCACCAGCTCTTTACCACTCTAGAAGAAGCACGGGCATAATTCCACTTCAAGATACTTATTCGTTATCTCTACGGCAAATTCCTCCGTCTGGCAGCTCCTGGGGAGCCGAAGGAAGCCGGGTAGGCCGCAAGAACATGGCACTAAGGTTCCCCGTGCAAAACACAACCCGTGAGCGTTCTGTAACTACCAAGTGTGAAAAGCAACGTCTCAGGCAATGCATGTCTAAGAAGGTTTTTCCGAAAGAAACAGTCCCCCGTGCCTCCGAGCCGTGCTAGGACATGATGGAGGTGACAATGGCCACTGCCCTGTTGTCCCCAGGCAACGGGAGTCGCCGAACGCCACTCAACCCCCCAGTGCCCTGTGCGAAAGGGAACCCGTGTTCCCCCTTCGCTTTGAATCACGTCGTAACGCTCCTTAGAAAAGTCTTGGCACTCACCATATTAATATTTAACTACATTAAATCATGCATTCATGTACAGTTTTATAAATATCCGCTGTATAACACTTTCTCAGAAAAGCCATTCCACTTCTGTCCTCCCAGGAGTGGCCTCATCCCAAGTGTGGAGAGGGGGAAACCTCTCCAGTTTAACTGCAGGGAGGGGGGAAATAATAAAAACCACCGACAAACGCAGGACACACCTCTGCACGGTGATAAAAGACCGAGAAAAGTCCAAACTGTACAGAAATATCAACACACACAGGACAAGACAGCATGAATCCGGAAAGCCACCCTACCCCAGTCCTGGAAACTCTGATTTACAAGTGCCATGAGAACTGGGGAAGTACCAAAATGCATAGACCAGTATTTCACCTCCCCAGGAATTCCCCCTTTCAGAGCCTGAAGGACGCCAGGACCTCGGTTTGCTCTCGGTGCAATCCGGGTAAGTCCATCACGTTACACTGGTGCGAAGAAAAGTTAAAATAAACGTGGTAGAGTCTATTTTTGGAAACATTACTCAACACTGGCTCATTTTAAAAGCTGACTTTTGAGCGAGTTATAAAATACTTGCTTTATTCTGCAGTACTAGAATTTAAGCCCTTAAATCTTCCCTCTATGAAAGCAGATTGTCAAGAATTCTGACAAAGCGCGAGCACGGGCCTGTCGCGCCGGGCAGCGCCGCGACACTATTGCGCCCGCTGGAAACGAAGGGAACTCGCGTCGCAGTCCAGCAACCGTGCACCGAACAGGAGGAGCGCAGCCCTCGAAAGGAAGGAAGACAAAGATGTCAGCATTCAAAGTCATCATTTCACGCAATGAACTCGTTGCAATTTTTGTTCCTGCAGTAAGAAGTTAGATCGGACACAATATATAAAAGTTAGCATCGGGTTTCTCCAGGAAAGAGCCTGCGTGGATTTGCACCGACACCCGTTTTCTCAGCCAAGCACGACCCCGTCCCCAAAGGTCCCTACGCCACCGCTGGCCGGTTCAAAGCGCTCCAGACGCAGCGCCACTGCCGAGACTCTGCCCTTCTCACGGGCATCGCCAAGCGCCAACACACTGTCCCACCCCGGCTCCGGAGCGGGGCCGCCCGGAGCCCCCAGCGCCAAACGCGAGCGGAGCACCTGAGCTAAGAGTTCTTCGCTCGCAGAGAAACGGGAAGAATTCCGGAAGCAGAGTCCTCTCCCAGCTGGGATCTTGCTGTAACTCTACAGTCAAGGACAAAACCAAACCAGCAGCGGCGTTACCTGGCAGTGCCACCAACCAAATCCGTTCTCAGTTGGCACCGGCGCCACCGCCGGCAGCGCCCGGCTCCGAGCCCATCCCTGTCCCGACGCTTGTGCAAGAGAAGCAAGTGACAGACTGTCAGCTCCGAGGGTGACTTTGCATTTTCTTGCTTCTTTGGACTAGGAAATCACTTCTAGCTGAAAAACTACTCGACTAGTTTAAACACATTTGTAGAGTTGCTGTAAACATTTGGAGATCACGTCGCGGCACGCACACAGTCGCCGTTTGCAATTAGTAACCTGAATATTACTTTGCATTTCTTCGGAGCTAGAAAGAGCTCATCCGCATTACGGATCAGTAACACGAAATCAAACATCAAGCTCGACAAAAATCAAGTTTTAGCACAAATATTAAAAGTTCAAGTGGATTAATTAAAAACCAACCAACCAACCAAAAACATACGGTGAAGAAATTCAGCCCAGAGCAAATTCAATATTCCCTTCAACAGGACAATTCTTGGAGTGGAAACACAAAGCCCTTAGTTCTAGCTGCATCACAGGGAATTCTCACATACGCTGCTCGTTTAAATCCAAAGAATCATTTCTCTGATACAAAACCGTTAAGCTCACACGTTATCATTTAGGTTAATGCCCATGCGTACCATTCTGGTAGAACCGTGGCAAAAAAGAAAAAAAAAAAAAGAAAAAAAAAGAGACAGCTGGCAGGTAAACCACCACGGTGTGAAACTTGATTGAATCTTGGCAATGTTTTCAGTAGATGAAGAGAACTCGCAAGTTACCACAAACCCCAGACGTGCTGCCACGCTGCACTTCAGAGCCAACCGAGAGAAACCGGGAGATGCCTTCACCCTCCGACAAGTCGAGATTCCGGGAGGAGTTTGGGGAAACGCTCTCTGCCGAGGAGCAGGAGCAGTCTGAAAGTACGGGCCGGCATGGAGGGACCAAAAGATTCAAAGCTTTATTTTTTTTTTTTTTTCTTTNTTTTTTTTTTTTTAATAAAGTTAACAGTAAAACAAAATTCACAAGCCTTCCCCTCCCCGAGCTGGTTTCCTCTTCACACACAAGAGCACACAAAACAGAGGTCTCCAACCGAGAAAAATGAAACTGCTCTAAGTACAATGAGACATGATGAAGGAAGGAGTCTAAGTATGTCCGTATTCAAGGTTAAAATAGCAGATCAGGTACGTGCGTTTGGGTTTGTTTGGTTTTGTTTGGTTGGGTTTTTTTTAGCCAAACTGGAAAAAGAAATTTCCAGGCCCAGAAGCTGCAAAAGAAAATGAAAGATATTAGCACTTTCCAAATTCAAAGACAAGGCGGTTAACTCCTGCCCGCAGCAGCTCCGTGCCAAGCCAGCGCTTCATTCAAGCCAGTGTCTGAGCACGTGGAGAGACGGGGCCTCTGCCAGGCATTTCCAGCAGCTGATTTCCAACGAGTAAGAGAGTGGACTACGGAAAATATGGGTAAAGGAGGCAGATTTTCAAGGATGAAGGTAAACAGTACGTGAAATGCGCAAGGCTTCCCAAAATTCACTCAAGGAACACGCGCGCCCCGAGGGGCACCCGGTAGGAGCTGAGTGCGGAGCGCTCGCTCAGTGCTGCATAAAGCCATCCTGCCCCACCGTGTGCGAGAAAAGCCTGAGCAGAGGCGAGGTTTGAAGGGACACTGAGCGACAGCTCCTTCATTGCTTCCAGTCACCTTAAAACATTTGCGGGCAGAGGCCTGAGGCGGATTCACAGCGTCACGAAACCAGGGAGAGCGGTGGGATACACAGGCACAGGACTTCTGACCAAAAATCGCCTCATGTTGCCTTAGCGCCTGCAGCCATGCCCACGTCACGGCCAACTCCTGCCAAGCAGCAAAGCGCCACTTAGACGTCAAAGCCGCCACACACCTCTAGAAAAGGGAGCCGCTGGGTTTTGTTCCTTTTGAACCCAAACGAACCAGAACCGGCCACCAGCCGGGATGCTGCGCAGACAGAACTTTCCCAGGGCTTAGGTACTTTTATGTGGAAGAGTCGAATGCTCTCCTCGAGCAGCACCTCCGCGCTGGGAAACCCCGCTGTCCCGTCAAGTCATTTGGGTACTTACATCTCCAAAGCTGTGAGGAGAACACTTCCACCTACCTTCAAAACTGAAGCCACCTGGCCCTCCGAAGAAGGCCTTGAAGATATTATTTGCATCAAAGTCTGCAGGGAAGAAGAGGAAGTTGCGAGCTGGAGTGAAACAGTCAGTTACATTTTTCACAGTTTAGAAACTGTCACTTAATTGAGGGCCCATAAAGCGCTTTACAAATGGACAAAAAGCTACCAACAAACAGCTAGCCCTGTCTGAGCACTGCGACAAACAGCAGAGTGCAGGGTCCCCAACAGCAGCGTGAAACGGGCAAAAGCAACAGTTGTCAGAGAGAGAATTTCGGGTACAGCTTAAGAATTTTGGATATGCAGCATTTAGGGACCCAAAACCTTGCTACGATGTGATTTTACAGTTCCTATGAAAGGCTTCTGCCTAATGACAGCTACTACCTACCAGCTCAGTCAAGGATAACACCCACCACGTACCCTAAACTGTTCGCAACCGGAAGCATTCAGTGCAGCTCTGCCGTTCAAATGCGTTCAGAGACCAAACCGAGTCAATTCATATGATCTTTACAAATGGGAGGTAAAGAACTGCTAGGCTGCTTTAGAGGAGAAGGCAGGCTCTGAACGGTCTAACCTTTCTAAAGGCTGCTGTGGTAGAATATCCTAAGGAACACTTACCTCCCATGTTCAACCCGTCCTCTTCCAGATCCTGCCCGCTGTCGTAGCGGGCCTTCTTCTTGGGATCTGACAGGATGGTAAAGGCTTCACCAACCTCCTTAAATTTCTTCTCCTCTTCCTTCTGTACTTCGGCGCTTGCCCCACTGTGTCGGTCTAGGGATACAAAAAACCAGCAGGAGAGAAGCTTTTAGTTTCCAGTGGAAATGGAAAAAGCCACACGTTCCCAACTGCTGTCACATCACACGTATTTTAGATTTGTGGGGTCAGAAGTGCTATTTGTCCAGAAATTACCCCTCTCATATTTATTCCTGTCTCCGAGTGATGGCTGCGCGGGGGACATGCGCAGAGCGTGGGGACCAAAGCAACAATACACGCTCTAATAACAGACTGTTTGTGGGTACCTGGATGATGCATTAGTGCTCTTTTCCTGTAAGCCTTCTTGATCTCATCTTCAGAGGCATTTTTGTCAACCCCAAGGATTTTATAGTAGTCTTTCCGTTTGCTCTTTTTCAGTTCCACCTGTGCGTTCTTTAGAAGTTGCTTGTGTTCTAGAAAGAAGTGCAATGCCAAAGGGAAGCGGCTTTAGTGGCAGGCACAGGCTCCTGCTTTAAAAGAGGCTGAAGACCAACATGTTGTGCCACAATTAACCGATCCACCTGGATTTACAGCCAGGTAGCTAACTAAAGCCTCACTGTCCACTTAAGGCTGTTTCCAGATGTAGGGAAACGGCTCAGTGCTGTTAAACCAGTCTTTGTCAGCCACTGAACCACAAGGACTAAGGTTACTCTGCTTCATTTCAGGCTGCTGGAAAAGCAAGAGGGGAGTTAAGAATGAGAACCACGATCAGACAGTCTGAATCTAGTGCGTTGCTTCAGCTCCAAGCTAAATTATCTTCTCAGCTTTCAGAGCTGGGAGAGAAACCAGATTCCGAGACAGGCATTTCAGAGCAATTCTCAGGACTTTTCCAGTGTTGTCCTGCTGGGGTAAAAGGCTGCAAATCAAGAGCATGTTGTGGGGGGGGGAAATACCAAACAAAAGCGACAACAAAAAAATTCGCCAGTTAAGGGAAACTTCCGCACACAAGAAGAATGCCAACACGCTCACCTTTCGTTTTTTCTGTCTGATAAACCTTTTCATAGTCTCTCACAGCATCTTCATATTGTTCTGTGTCCATGTAACTGTGGAAAGAAACAATGGTGGCCAAGGTGTACTTCACAGGAAACATCAAAAAAGGGGTCAGGTACAAGCTTTCTGGATGGCTTTGAATTACGGAAAAGAGCAATCATTAGAGGAACCCACCAAGGGTCACTGGAGACCGACTGGAAGCCCAGACACCTGCTGTTTGTAGAAATCCTGGCAAAGGGAACCCGTACTTTGGACTCCAAGTGGAGACCGCAACCTCATTTGGCAGCACAAGTTCCACTTTAACGATCCGATAATTACTTTATCCAGCTGCAGGAACTAATACCAGACAGCAAGATTTCAAGGAAGCTGGTGCAGAGCTGTACACTAGCAATGCTGGTCACAAGTGACTGTCTTGGCACCTCAGAGAGGGACGCGGGCCTGTCTACTGGCATTTCAGCCTTACGCATGTATTAACTACTTACTGCAATTTAGTAATTACTGAGATGGAGCTTGAGAACACTGAAGGTTGTAAATTAAAATGACTGCACACCAAATAGGCCGCAATAACGGGTTTGGTTCATCTATAAGCCAGGTAGCTTTGCCACAAACCGGGGAATAATCAGTACTGAGGAAAGTAGCGAGTAAATCCGCAGTCAGAAGAGAGCTTTGACTGCTTCCCTGGTTGGTGCCAAGTTACAAAGGAGACAAGACTCGAACATCCTTTGTACAACTCGCTGAGCCTCGCTGCGCTACACTGGGGTTTTATCTGTGGCTGAGGCATGCACAGCCTCAGCTGATTTCTCCTTTATGGGAAGCAGGACATCCCATTTCAAAATCTCGTTTGTTGGAAGCGTGAACAGCTCTGCCAGGGTTAAGATCTCTTACCCGCAGCAGCCCTTCTGAAAAAGCTTAAGGGAGAGGCTCTCCAGGACAGAACGTCTTACACGAGTCTATAGTAAATCCAGCTTCAGAGCAAATCCTGCCCCAATGCCACAGTCACTGGGCAGTCCCAGATCCAGGCAGCACGGACCACACAGAGCTTCCCCGTCTCCTCGCCAGCACACGGGAAAGGCCCCTTACGACAGAACCTTTTATTCAGTTCAGTTTCAGATCTGTTATCCCTGTCACTCAGCGCCGTAAGGAGGAGGTTCCTACCCGCAAACCTGCTCAGCACGTCCAATATAAAGCCCTACTCACCACTGTGCTCTCCTCAAGTATGCTTTGATATACGTGTCGTCCAGTTTTACCGCATTCGTGCAGTCATCTATTGCTTCTTCAAGTTTCCTAAGCTGCAATGGCAGACAGAAGTTCAGTGAATCCCCATCAGAGAACAAACTCTGCTAAGCAGCATTATGATTTTAGACAACTGAACGGTGTAAAGAATCTCGGAAAGTCTCACTGCTTTGTGTGTCTGCATCTAAGAAATTTTTTTCCAGTCCCTCAAGAGCACAGAGATTTTGTTCCCTAGGGAAAAATGAGAAGCTTGGCTAGTGAAATGGTAGAGCTACTGGTGGTCTTCCTGAGAATGATCTGAAAACCAAGCTATTCTGTGTCCAAACTAATTCCCAGACAGGAAAAGAAACTTTAAAATATTTAAATTTTTTTTTTTTTTAAAAGGATTGTCTGTTTTCAGACATAGCCATGTAAAATATCCAGTACTGCTGCCTGCAGCTCATCCCATTTTCCAGGTTTTGAGAACAGCCTCTGTCCCTTGACGGAGCAGGTGTTTCAAACCCCGGTGCTGGTAGAGCAACACCACAGCGAGAGCTGGGGGCGGCGGGGGGGAATGCAGGGTGGAAACTGGAAGCACCATCACGAGTGACCGTGTCTCTGGATAGCTCATGACCAAAATACAACAGCAAACCTGGAAAACTGTCCATGGTTTTTAAATTAGGTCATATTTTTTTTAGATCAGGAAACCAATACAGATTATCTACAAGACGAATAAGGAAAGAAAAGATATCTGCTCATTACCGGGAAGGAAACAAATAAGGATGCCTTTCTGCTGATTAAGATAAGGCCAAGCTACATTCCTCCTCTCCCTCCCACTCTGCGCAGCCCAAGCATTTGAGTTTTGTTTCTTCAGGAGTCAACTTTGTTGGCTGTTTGGAACAGGCCCAATCATTGTGCAAGTACAAAAACCTGAAACATTGCCTACAGCACCAGTGAGATCCAGCTGCCCCAGCAGCCGGAGAAGCCTATGCTTTTCCAGAGTAAGTGATTTGCAATTTATAAACTATGTGGAGGAATATGATGAGAGGCTACCTGCCAGGTGACCACTGCTTACCTTTGAATTAACCGTTCCTCGGTTGCAGTAGAGTTTGGCATTTGTTTTTATGTTATTTGGATCTATTCCTAGTGCCTCTGTGTATAGTTCATACGCTAGTTTGTAGTTTCCTTCTTTGAATGCTTTATTCCCATCTTCTTTCTTCGCTTTAAGCGCTTTGGCATTCTGAAAGAAAATATAGCCGGGATAAGGACATGAGGTAAGTGGTTCAGGGGTACTGAGCGCCTTATTTTGCTGCTGAGGGTCCTCAACAACAACTGTTATAATTTGGTTTCAGATGCCATTACAGGATCCAGAAGTCACAGCCTTGCTACGGCAGCTGGAACAAGCTGTAAGCATTTTGCCTTTCCCTGGAGAGAATTGCTAAGGAACAGCCAGTGCCAGTCACAGGCATCCTCCACAGGAACAACACTGCCTAATGCGTAAGATAAGGACAGTGAAGTAAATTTTTGGATTTCAAAAAAAAAAAAAAAGATAGGAATGGGACCTCACTTCTTGAGATCTTATACAAGTTGACTGACTTTTTAAATCTGTTTAAGAACTACAACAGAGTAGAAATGAGGAAAGGAGCAACATGAAAGGAACAGTGTTTAAATGCAAGTCAACCTGTAGGCACTAACATTGAATCGGAAAGCCAGAAGTTCTTTCAGAACTGATAGACCTAGTTTTATCGCTCCTATATCCGAGCAAGGAACAAAGAACGAAAGGGAGGCAGTCTTCAAAGTACCACAGTCTCCTGAGAAGGAGGTTCTAGCAACTCAGTTTTACCCAGAGGAGCAGCCGGTTGTCTTTGGAAAGGGCTGGACGCACGAACCGCTGCTGGAGATCTGGGGAATGATAATGTTGAGGGAGGGAGAAGGGATTGATCTGGCAGAACCAGATTAGATCCTTGGTTAAAAAAAAAAATATCCTGGTAATTTTGCAGTCCCATCCCAGGTATCTGCAACTTACCCGGCATGCAAGACATGCTTTCTCGTGGTCAGGAGCCATTCTGAGTGCTTGGACAAAGAACTGCACTGCCTTCTCAATGCAGTCCTCGTAATATAGGCAGAGACCTCGGACGTAGAGAGCGTCTGCATTTGTTGAGTCCATTCGTAAGATGTCACTGTAATAGACGTATTAAAAAAAAATATGAAGTGTTTCCCTATTCCAGTTTCTTTCTGATCTCCAAAATATCTCCTCCACAACTACCTATCGTGTAATTATCTTATCGAGTCCATGGTACAGATGTGCAAAATGTACAGGAACTTGCTCCAGCAAGACTGCTGGTTGTTAACGGAGCCTAAATACAGTTTCCCAGTAAGACTAACTTTAAAAGGGGATAAATTCATGCACTCTTCCCCATCACAGTTTGCATTAAGGACTCTTTTTTTTTTTTATATTCCCTCATTCATCTGGGGCTGTGGAACCCAAGCAGCAGCCAGGGCGCACCAGCAGCTGTTACTCACACTCCAGACCTTGAGACGCTCACCTCGCTACAGACTGTGCTTCTGGGTAGCGACCCAACAACGCTAAACATTCAGCCTTGAGGATTTTGAACCGGTGACAAGCAGGAGCGAACTCCAAAGCACGATCCATGCAAAATACAACCTGGTGTGAGAAAAAACACAAATGTGAGCACAGCAAATAGCCAAAGGCCTCATTTGAAAGGCTGCACCGTTACCACACTTGAGATTTCACATTCGTCTTTGAAGGGGAAGAGAAGCGTGTGGACACCTGCTTCCTCTGCTGCTAGAGACATATTTCATTAGAAAGTTTTCCTCATTCTGGTTTTCTGTTTTGTCTTTTAAAATGTACAAAAGGTCCACGGCACCTGCTGTTACTATGACACAGCACTACCCAGAAGATTCAAGGGACACCCATAGAAGGTCCATCCCTTCAACTCTTCTGAAATTGTAGGCCCTACAGAAAAAGCCAAGGAAGACAATTCTGCCCCTGTTTCTTCCCTGCATTATAAAGACATGTGGGCAGGACAGAAATTCAATAGAGTGAGACAGTTCGGACTGGACAAAACACAAAAAAGTACAGTGCAGGGACTGATCTTACACTGCTCTGACTGCAATGGGCAGGGTGATCTAATGGGTCCTTTCCATCTCTGCCTCTGGTGGGGACATCTGCACGAGAACAGGGTCATTGTTCCACCAAGGTTCATCTGCTTCCCCGGCCCGTGACATCACGATTGCCCGCTGTGGGAAGCACTGTGCTCCAGACTGCGAAGCTGATGGCTTCTGGGTGAGGAAGGAGCCAGAGCAGCTCCCCAGAAACAAAGATGACATTTCATGCAAGCCTCCCCAGTGAAGTGAGATGGGAGCAGTGAAGGACAGATGCGAAAGCCCCGAACATGCAATACAGGCAGGGCAATTCCTACACATGAAATCCAGATGGACCATACATCCCATTTGCTCCTCACAGCCAGGTGACACAAAGCTGGGATTTACCCTTCCAAAATCTTGAGCTTAGCCTAAGAGTGTAGACAATCTCCTTTGTGGGCCAAACTCGGGCCTTACATGCACCCACTTAACAGAAACAGTTGCACGAGAAGTGTTTGGTGCCTTTCAGATTTCCTGCTGTCATTTCTTGTTTTATCAGGTCAGTACCAGCTGCATCCTGTTACAGCCCTTGGGAAGAAAGATTTGGAAACAGTAATGGAGAATGCCCTACGCAGATCTGCATTCCTCCTTCAATGACCCTCACTAGAATACTGGCAGACAGACTCCTTTTTTTTTTTTAAATTAAGAGTTGAGAAAGAAGAATCCTGGATATGCGTTTTAGGAGCAAAACGTGATCGAATGCTGCTGCTGACAAAACCTGTATCAAACAGCTCATTTGTGGTTCCACTCACCCTGCAAAGCAAGCAGTAACAGAGGATATTCAGCCTGAGCCAGTCACCCTCTTCACTTTTCAGTTGTTCGGGGCTAAGAGAGCACGACTTCTGCCATTTTCACAACTATTACAGTTCACAAGTCAGCCCTGCTTCAGTAGCAAAAGTATGTTGTAACAGCACCTCGCAGCAGGACCCAGCTAATGTTGGGCAGGGAAATTAGACGTGCATCTGGCTGAACCGGCCAGGTAAAATATGCCCGTTTGCAATGCTACAGGAAACAATCAAGTTAATCTTACCTTCCTGAAATCCCGTTTCTCAAAATCCACTTCAGCTATTTTTTCATACTCCAGCACAGTACTGGCATTCTTCAGCTGAAAGACAGAACACAGCGAGCGTTGCAGGATGGTCACCGGTCTGAAACGCCATCAAGCAGCGTTTAAGCAGCCAACCCCTAAAGTGTCAGAGCAAAGACTATTGCAGACCATGGAACAAATAATGCAGATTACATGAATACTTTTGCCAGCATTAAAATCGTTTTGAAATCAAGTGACCTAACTGGTAGCCCAGGAAAACGTACCCCTGTGAATGAGATACAAAAGTGGCAGCAGCCTTCTACATGCTGCCTCACCCATTTCCGTGCTCCCTTACCACCATTCACCATTTCTCCGCTGGAGTGCTGGGTGAAGGACCAGCTTAGCCTCCATGCTTCTCTGCTAAGAAGAGACAATCACACAGAAAAGTAACTATGCAACCTGGCGCTCTATTGAAAACCAGATATAGAGACTTTGACAGCATCTCATTTTTCCCATGACCTCACAGCATGCAAACAGTCATTACTAATGACGACCGCGACTCCAACTTTGCAAATCCGAAGCGAAAGGCTTACCAGTTCAATCCGCCCCCTTTGACAGCCCCATCTACTGCAAATATTTCAATTTTAAGAACCTCTTACCTCTTGCTGCGCCTGGGTATTCTTATGATCCAGTTCTAAAACTCGTTGAAAGCAGCGGCTGGCAGCCATGGCATTCCCTAGGGAAAGATGGCACTTCCCTTCCCGTAGATGGCCCTGAGAAGACATTTAAAAGGGAGCTGCAAGAGCTGCAATGTGTGGAGTGAAGGGTATCGAGACATGAATAAGAGGTATGAAGTTTTCCACGTACCCTTACAAAGCTATCATCCAATCTGACAGACTGTTGAGCATCTCCAAGGGCTTCTCGGAATCTCCCCAGCATCATGAGTGTGGCAGCTCTGTTACCATAATAACTGGCATTATTAGGACAGGTATCTGTAGAAGACGGAAGAGCACCCACCATTAGTGTCATGCCAGCAGCTATACAACTTGTAGAACATATTAAAAAATGTGGTTGGATTAAAAACTCACATTCCCTCCCAATTTATAACATCACCCAAATGGCTTAAGATGACGCATGATGGTCATGCAGCTGTTTTGAACACCAAGTCGTAAAGCTATTGCTCCCCACACTATACACGGGAATAAACCCATACAGAACAGAAGTTTGTGGCCCTCAGCCTGGCAGCTCTGCTGACCTTGCACTAAAGGGAAAGCTGGACTGGTTTCACATTAAGAGTATCTCAGCTGCAGCAGAAACAAAGAACTGCTGCAGTCACCTGTGTTGGCACTGACTTGCCTTATCAATCCGGTGAAATTTCGCAAGGTAATTAAAGCAGGCAAAAAGTTTTCTTCCAGCGTGTGCTGTTAGAAACCCTGCTGGTGTATTTTAAATCGATGACCAGTTCTGATTTTTAGACAGAGTATTCAGCAAACATTATTACCAACTTTTCTCACCTATGGCTTTTGTGTAATAGTTGTATGCTTCATTGTAATCTTTCTTGGCATAGTATGCGTTTCCTTGTTCCTTGAATGATTCTGCTTCTCTGAAAGGAAGCAAAACACATTTTAAGAGGAACTGAGCATGAGAACAGATCCTTACCACGGCCGAGCATTTGATCCCCAAGCAATCTCAGTATAACTCTTCAGCGCCCCAAAACGCTTGCGGGTGGTTGCTGCGAGATTTCCTCTGTACACACCGCTCATGAGAAAACAGCACACCTCACGTCTTGCTGCCTCTCAGACACTTCACCACTTTACTAGGGCGATGAGCAGGGATGCTCAGGCACATTAACTAGCCCAGTATTGCAGGACTGCAATAGCAGGCTAAAGCCACCTTTGAGCATCCTCCCTTTGGTCTCAGCGGCTTCTGGAGTCTGGCAAAACTCAGTTGCAGATGGTTAATCAAGCCAGCTACCAGGTGCTGCGTAACCCCAGCAGCCACTGAAGTCAAAGAACCGCATGCTGTCTATCTTTCAGAAGTAGTCCTACACACTTAAGAAACAGGGCCAAGAACAATTTCTACATTCAAAAGACAGCTAAAAATCAAGGAGAAATAAGGGTGCAAGCCTCAAGTAGAAGCTTGGCACTGCCTTGGCAACAGGTCTAGAAATAGTCCTCGCACTCAAGAGCGAGCATTTGCAGAGACAGCTTAGGACATTTAAAAACACACAACATATGGTTTAAAGCAGCATCCCTTAAACTCTTGAAAGCAAAGTTTCCCCTACAGGAAATTAAACCCTTCTCTCTCTTCTCCCATCTACCTTCCCCATTTTAGATAAGCAGTCCAAGAGTGAACTTGTACCACTGTGCTGAAGTTTAATTCAGCTTCATTTAATTAAATTCAGTGACTTAATTCACTTGCTTCCTCTCCTAGACTATTTACCATGTAAAAACTAGGAGGCCAGTTCAGAAGAGCATCACCCCTCTCTAAGATACAGCAGTCGAGACTTGCATCGTGCTTTCGGGACTTCACTGCTGTAGCCAGAGCGACAGACACCGTTTGTCCACTCTCCGAAGCACTTGCACAACGAGAACTCTGGCCTCAGACAAAGACAAATTCTAACCACCAGAACAAAGACCAGCTCAGACTCCATCCTTCATGTCCCACCTGGGACGCGGCAAGCGTATCTATGAGCCTCAGCTACTCCCTCCTCCAACACAGAGCAATCTTCTGCTCGAGCAGCGCAGCCGCAGGGATCACCTGCGCAGGGGAAATGACTGTATCACAAGCAGCACAGCTTAATTGGTTATTACAGGTCATCATATTCCTCTCGGGTGACCGCCACCTGATCTGAACACAGCCTTTGCTGAAGCAGAAGCCAAGGAAACTAAAATAGCTGGGTGGCTCCCCAGAGCGGAGCTGCGCTTGCAGGCTCAAACACGGGGCAGTTTCAGGCGGCGCTGAAACGTTGGGCTTCAGCACTTTGTTGAAAGAAGGATCCAGAAGCGAAGGTGTCTCTTTGCACCATTTGCTGCAGGAAAGCTATTTACAGAAAACCCCAAGGTAAATAAAAGCAAACCAAATCAGTGAGCGCAGCAGTAGAGAGTGAAGAGTCACAGGACTTTTTCCCATCCAACTCCAGAGCAAGCACGAGCTGCTCAATTGCTCTCAGGGCTGAGCAGCTTTATTTCTGTAGCTGCAACACTACTGTAACTGTCAAAGGCCCGAGTAAGAGCCAGGCTGTAGTCTACCAGGTACTATGAACACCAAGATAATATTTAGGTTTAAAAGTTTAGGCTCATCTATCACAGAAAGTATAACGCAAGTGACCCACTTCCGAATTTCTGTACACCTTCACAAAATTCTCAAAGATTAGCTGCAGCTTTGGGCGTGTTTCAGGACTGGGTTTTACCCAGAGGAAGCAAAGACTTTTGTCTTTCACAAATCACATTCTTAATAAACCTAACAGGACAGAAGCTGACTGTCTTCGCTGAAGGCTGTAGCTACAACACATTCAAAGAGTGGAAAATGGGCTCTTACTATAGAAGATATACTGTTAGAACGTGCCGTAGTGAGAAGCCTCTTTCAGTTTACAAAATCAAAACCGAAGGGAAGAGTGCTGACTGGTCCTGCATTTTCAGAAGCTGACAAACCCAAGGCCTGAGTCTGCAGAGCGGATTTGGTACGAGCCCACCACCACTTGGCACTTTTTAGTTTGGAAGTACCTAGTGATCAGATCCTTATGTGAGAAATGCGTTTATCTGCTGGAAGCCGCCCTCACTACGAAGCTGCCAACCCAGGACAGACTGAACTCAAGCCGCAGTGTCCTCGCCAAGGGGGGAGCGCTGCCAGAGCCCCCCACTGCGCCCAGGGCACATCTTGGCAAAGGCAGCGCCAGAGCGGGGAGGAGGGACCCCACCAGTGAAGGAGAGCAATGTTCAGTGAGCCTACTAGAGAAAAGAACAAAGGGAATTGTGTTGAAACAAGTTCACATGTTTTTAACTTCACTCAGGCTTGCCATTGGCCATTCCCACACAACCGCCTCATGCAGAGGGTTGTTTTCACTGATCCAGCCCCATTTTGCCAGCTGGCTGAACAATAGACACAGGGCGCTGCCAGCCGAGGGCCCGCGGCCGCAGCCGAAGAGCGAGCTCTTCACTTTCATTTTGAACTTTGGTATCAGCTACACTCTGGTAACGGCCCAGATGCACCCCTGCTGTAACTCTGCTGAAGTCAAGCAACAGAAAGAACATACAACCATATTGCTGTGCTTATTTGAAATAAGATGAATAAGTAACAGGGTGGCAAAGAAACAGTTTAGCTCACGCACCCCACTGCCTCTGAAGAGTCTTGTCAGGGCTCCCGGGTTCAGCTCATCCCTGCTGCACCTGCTCCCGTTCCAGCAAACGGTGAACGCACCCACCTAGGATGGGAAACTGCCATACCCCCGGCCCCTGCTCCGGGCAGGTGCTTGTTCTGCTCTGCCCCAGGAGCCGGCACCCTGCCAGAGCCCGGGGCAGCATGGCTCCCCTCCGGCAGAACGCCCCCAGAAACGACCACGCGCCTGTCAATGGATCTGCATCACAAGCAGCAGGACTCATTCATACTTTGCATGAATATTACAGCTCGAACACTCAAAATACAGCAGAAAAAAATATATAATCAGCAATTCCGCACTTCTGGAACCTTGGCAGTAAGTAGTTTAACCAAAACTTCATTGACTTGTTTTTGTAATCATGAACGGAAAAGGAAATCACAGATCCTATTAAAGCTCCTTCCCTCAGAAGCTCTCTGTTGTATAGTCTAAAGAAACAGATGAAGAGTATTAATGGCAGAACTCATCTCTCCGAGCCACCACTGTAACCTGCTTAGCATACCAGCCCCTGATTCACGAGTCTTTCAGCAATTTTACCTGTCACGTTATGAGGAAGCATCGTCTAACAGATACAGCTAAAGGGCTGGGTGCCAAACACCCCGTTCTGCCAACAAACTGCCGGGAAGAGCTGGGAAGACGGGAGAAAGAAAACAGATACATGGCAAAATCAACTTTCACAAAGCATCGGTATTCTCAGATGCTAGAGGAAACACGCAAACACAGGAATTACTGTTTTCTACCCTTTTTTACTGGTCTGTTTCCTTTTAAGCATACTTTAACGCAGATTGATACATCAACAAGTCACAGCACCTCAGACACCAGCAGGAAGGAAGTACACAGGTATTTCTGCTGCTCACGTGGCTTAAAGCTTGACGACGAAAAAAAGATTTTGAAAGAAAAAGCAAATTGCCTCCCAAGCACGAAGGCAAAGACAGTTGCTGGAAATGCAAGGCTGGTGGTCTGAGATCCGAGACACAGAACAGAAGCATCTCTCCCCAGTTGCGCTCCACTGACATAGAAAGCACACAGAGAAAACAGTCCTTGTTTACCATGGTCTCTGGCTATAACGAGAAAAAAAAAATGCAGATCTCCTGATATCACTGGTAATTGTTTCAATCCAAACAGATGCTGCAGCCTGAATGAGATCATTCTGCATCTCGCACTGATGTAGGCTGCATTCCCCACTTGCTACTTTTGAAACTGAAGAAGAATCGTGCTTTGCTAAAAATACGACGCAGGCTGAATGGATCGCTTTGTGGGGGGGGGTGTCAGTGTCTTCTCAAGGCCTCTGCATGCTGGAGGCAGAAGACAGGGAAGAGTCGCACCAAGGATCTCGGGAAGAAGCTTGTCTTTCATTGCTTGCCTGCACCACGGGCTCACAAGGAGGGGACTATGTGCAGTAACTCGCTCCCTGTGAGCTAGTCTATTTTTTTCTCCTCTTTTGTAACATTTGTCAGGACCCCTAATTTGTCAAGTGCTCCAACCCCTGTCACCCTAGAGGACCTGCCACCAAGACGCATGTTCTGATGCTCCCCTCGCACAGCCAGGGCCTCGGAGGACGCAGCGGGAGGAGCTCGCTGCGGCCTGGTGGGAGAAGGAACCAGCACAAGGCTCCTTCTATTCCCCTTGCCCCGCTGAAAGCTCAGCCCCTGCTTGTTGCCAGAACAGAAGAGCTATGAGAAGCAGCACTGACACAATCCCACGTTTGCCTAACAACTTCTGCCTCCTCCTCAGAGCTTCCACACGCGGCCCCCGCTCGAGCGCCGATCGTGGCTTCCACCCCTCCTACTCCAGCTCCTATGGAGGCATGTGCAGACCTACCTCGCAACGCTCCTCGTTTTCTAAGTCGTCAGAAACTTTGGGGATCTGCACAAACAGCACCTCCCAGGTCTAGATGTGCTGGCACAGACCATGCACACAGGTACCAGCACCCACAGCCGTCCCACCCAGCTACAGAAACTCAGCACCAAGGCAGGCGCAGACTCGCTCGCTCCCAGCTCTCCTGACCCTCACTCCCACTTCGTTTCCTGCCTCCCTTATGAAACACTCTCAAAAAACCTAAAATATCTAGGATTTAAGGAAGGCTGCAAAATCCTGTCCTGGCCAAGTAATCTTTTTTGCGATGCTCTGACAAAAGGAACACACCTGCCTTTACAAAGCAATTCCTGCAGGCTTCAACAGGATACGGTGCCTTCATCCGGCATTTTTTTGGGTTGAAATCCAGTCCAGATTCTCAGCTGTCAGATGTTATTCAGCTGCTTGGGTAAAATAAGTTTGGTGATCTCAGTACAGTTTCAGCAGGCAGATATCTAGAGCTTAAAATTAGCTGTCATATTTGCCACTGGACATTTGATACTCTCCCCTCCCTTCTTTCAGGACTCGGAAGAGAAGCCAAAAATCTACATGGGCCACAGAGCTATACGGGGGATACTTCCCTGTAGGCTTTAGAGACCCTTCCTCCAGGTCAGGTTTTATACTCTGAGTGAGGATTTAGAGTAAAGGGACCACATATATTTTTTTTATATATATACTAAACTAAGAGAGGGGAGATTTAGACTACACCTAAGGAAGAAACGTTTTACGCTGAGGGTGGTGAGACCCTGGCCCAGGTTGCCCAGAGAGGTGGGAGATGCCCCATCCCTGGAAACATCCCAGGCCAGGCTGGACGGGGCTCTGAGCGACCTGATCTGGTTGGAGACATCCCTGCTTATGGCAAGGGGTTGGACTGGATGGCCTTTGAAGGTCCTTTACAGTCCAAACTATTTTATGATTTTATATCTATCCCCACAACTGGTGTTTGTGTTCTCTGTCTCTGCTGCACGGAAGAAGGCTGCAGGTGCAAAAGCAGGTCCCCAAAAACAAAACACAAAACCATCTATAACATATACCGCGATCATCTTCTGCAGACAGCCAGCATCATGCTGACCCTACTGCAGAGCGCAGCAGAACAGCACCAGGCACCACATTTCTCTGCACATCAGCACCCCCCACTGAACACAGAGCGGGTTTACTACTAGCTGCAGTACAGAAAGGAAAATGACGGCATTTACCCACTGCTTGCCCCAAACCAGCGAAATCTGGAGTCTGTACATGCAAATATCTGCATGCATAGTCTAAAGACTCACCAACTAAAACATAAAAGCAAAGGTCTGCCTCAAGGCTCTTGCAAGAGCGGATAACAGCAACATAACTGACATTTAATCCAGAAGGCGCACAAAAACCCACGCCATCCTCTACACACCCCCCAGAATGCTCCCAATGCTCGAGGACAAACTCAAACACAGAAGACCAAAAGCCACAAGAGCCAAAATAAGCCACGAGAAATCAAAGTGAAGCAAACTTCTCCCTGCAGCTGCAAGTGAAAGAGAGCCCGACGAGCCCCGAACTTTAATTGCGCAGTTACGTAAGACACCTCCCTGGCAGAGCTCCCCATTAACCTCATTCACAGCAACGGCGTGATCTTTTCTGGCAGGGTCACATCACCGCTTTCGTGAGAACCCACAGAAGGGTCTAGAACCAGCTAGAGATTGCCTTTTTTTTCCACAGAGGCCTAAATGAAGGAAGCAGCCAGCTGTAAGGATTACAGGGGAAAACAACTGCGGCTCCAACATGATTCACCCTAGAAAAGCATGTCTCGTGTTACGCAGAAAGGCTGGAATCGTAGGTACTGACCATCTTTTCATACTGTATAAAGCAACTACTTAATTCAGAGTATTCAAATACTCTGCAAATTTATGGGACAGCAAACAACCGTGCGAGCAGCTTCTGCTGCTCCTTATATTATCATAAGATTATAAAGTAATTACATATTAGTAAAATAGGCTGGATTCACAGCCTGGGAAACTCAAGTGCCTATTTACAAGCAGAACAGGAACAGTGGAACCTTCTTCAGGCTGTCCCGTAACGACGTTTCCCAGCACTCCCCGTGAAAGCAGTCAAGTAACAACATTTATTCACGAGGAGCCAGACCAAGACGCAACTCATTTCGTCCAACATAGCAGTGGAAAGACTCTTGCTACTCACCGACACCTGACAACCTCCAGGCAACATCTGTCAAACTAATTCGTGACCCTAAGTCAGGCAAGGTCTGAAACCTTCTTGATTTCTGCACAATTTACTTTGTGCTCAGTTTCACATTCATTGCTTTGTGCTAAGGTTAACTCGGATTTCCTACGGAGGTATCAACACAGCTGAAGTCTGCAGCAAAAGCTCTGTAAAAGCAACAGTCTGGGCAGATCATTTCATAATGACATTTTCCAAACAATTTGAGATGTTTCTTTCTAAGAGGTTCCCACATCGTCCAGTGCTGAAGAAGAAGGAGGAGAAAGATCCAGCCTTAAGCACGCACATCAGACAGAACCCAGAGTTGCCAGGAAGATGACAAGGAAATTCTCCCTGGCAAAACTCCAGCGACCCCAAGCTCGCAGATGGGCTGGGCAAAGGGAAAAACTGTCCCCATGGGTTAGAAACCTTTAAAATTAATTAAAAAAAAAAAAGTGACTTTTTAGGGGTGGACCAGCCCCTGCTCATGAGCTACTGCCCAGCAGCAGAGCTGGCACTAACAGCACCACTGCCCGGCAGATAAAATTAACACGCTTACATCAACCCTTTTCCATAAGGACCCCCACAATTAATTCAGCAGCAGACAATAATTATCCTGTGACCACACTCTATTCCTGGGCCTTAAACAAGCTGTGACTGAGGCGTTTGGCATGTCTTCAGCTGTTTCAGTGCATTAGTTACAATCACTCTGAAATATAGATCTCCACTTTTACTAATTGCCTAATTTTTATTAGGCCAGAGAGAACAGAGTAGCGCATTGAGACAAGGGTGAGTCCTTAAGCAAAGTATCTGTATCTTGTCGTACTGCAATTCCTAAACAGAAGCACAGAGCACGGAAACCCTCGATGCTGACTTACAGCAATGATTCAGAAAAGGTTTTCACTTATTTTTGCTGGTTTGTAGAAGCTACCACAGACACATCACAAAGCCCGTACTAAATCAGATTTGAGCGTATGTCTGTGCATGCCCATTAATGCAGAGTGCCTGCATAGCCCTTACACGGTTCAAGATGTTTTACAAGCATCAGACAGCTAATTAAGCCTCCAACTACTCTCCCTAATACAGTGACTACTACCCTAATTTACATTCGATCAATTGAGCCACAGAAGTTAAGCAACTGATGTAAGCCAGGACAGGCCAAAATAGAGAAGGGATCAATGCGCAGGACCCCAAGAAAACCTGCCCCGGCTGGCAGAAAGGCGTGAGCATGTAAGGCCTGCACTTCCTGAGCAACCAGAAAGAATAACTGGAAGCAGAATAATCATCTCCTACCCACACATTCCTCTTTTAGCAAGAGAAAGGAGTAATATCCCAACAACAACAAAAAAGGAAACATTATGAAAGTACGTAACAAAAGGGCTTCATGGCAATAACCGCAAACTACGGCACTGGCCTTACAACACCAAGAAAAAGCCAGAGGCGTGAGACTGACAGTTCTTCACCAGGGAACCTTCCCCTCGGAGCAGGGCGAGGAGCAAACACTGCCCATGAATTCTTCTATTTCTGCACCTGATCAGCCTTTCCCAAGAAGATGATCCTATTCACGAGTGGTTTCCTGTGCCCAGTGCTTCTGCAATGAAACTTGGGAAGGAGGAAGGAAGGGTAACGTTAGAGGTCACTCTCAGAAGATGACTGTGCCTTCAGCACGGTTTTTACATGTGGATATTTTTAACATTTCAAACGCCACATTTAACTAGCCCAGGGCGAGGAATGACTTACCCATAAACAGGGCTTTCCCAACTTTACAGGCCATGCAATTTGTCAGTATTCTATGCGCCACATCCAGGTGCCTCTTCAGCAACATCTAATTTAACTCCTTAGAATGACATCACCAGGAAGCCAGCTCCTTCCCAGCACGGCTCCTGAAGCCTTCAATTTCCGACAGTAAACAAGGAGCACAAACCACCTCAGGCCATCAATATTATTTTGAAAACACTATTCCTCAGAGGCCACTTTCAGTTTTGTTTCCTCCTTTTAATTCCATCTGCTGAATAATTTTCTAGAGCGATTGCCTCACCTTCTACTGAAATAGTTCCCTCCTCCCCAGTTCCCCGGGAGATAACGGACTGCGGAGCCAGCGGAGTTTCCTACACATCGGACCTTCCCACCTCACTGCGGGCAGAGCCTGCGACGAGCAGCTGCTGGGAACCAGCTCATTGCTCTTGAGGAAAAAGTGCAAGAAAGGTTGGATTCCCACCACCCTCAGCCTCAGGTGACACCGCCTGCTCCCCTGGGCCAGATCACTTTGGAAATAAAGCAGTTACCGGAACTTGAAGGAGCTCTTTAATTACGATAACCTTTTCGGAGCAGGACTCTGCCCAAAAACTCACCTGCAACTGGTATCTTCCCCATTACCCACAGCAAGGCAGGACAGAGTAAGAATTGCTGCGTGCAGGTTTGAAATGGTACCAGGGAGAAGGGAAGGGGTACAATGAAGCAGCAAAGGGCACTGCAAATCTACGAGTTTGAAGCACCCCTTCTACACCCCAGTTCAATCCTTTCCTCCTTGTCCTCAGCGATGGGAGAAAGCTCTCCTCAGACACCGGCCCGTGGAGCCTCGGGACAGAAAGAGGGTTAATTATATTTCTAGGACACCCAAGCTCCAGCTGAGCGGAGACAGCTCGACTCCTCTGCAGGGCACGCTTTCTAATCCTGGTACAGGTGGAGGCCACGAGCTCCCGCATGGGACACGCAGCCAAGACATCCCGAAATAAAGCGTCCCCCGGCAGCCAGCCCGGCCCCGCACCGCAGAAGGCATGTCACCGGCCCGCCGGGACCCGGCTGGGAAAGGCCTTTGCCCCCAGGGCCCGGCCC
>VWZL01003480.1:105330-136097 GCA_013396915.1 Stercorarius parasiticus | reverse complement strand
GGGCGGTGTCTGCTCCGCCCCGCCCCGCCCCTCCCCGCCCCGGGGTCCTCCAGCCGCGGCGAGGCCGGGAACGGGCCCGGGCACCGGACACCGGCTACCGGCTACCGGGCACCGGGGTGAGGCCCCTCAGCCGCCGCCACCGCGGCCCGGTCCTCCCGCCCGCAGAGGGCGCTGTGTTCCTGCCTCGTCCCTTCCGCCGCCTCGCTGGTCCCTCCGCGCCGCTGAGGCCCAGGCCGGCGGCGGGCACGGCCCTGTCCCCTCCCCGGCGGCTGCGGGCCGGGCTTCCGGTGTCCCCTCCGGGCCTTGTCCCCACCGCGCCGTGGGCGCAGGCACCGAGCAGCGCTGCGGCTCCCCGCGGCGGCCCCCGGTGGGGCAGCATGGGGAAGAGCTGCAAGGTGGTGGTGTGCGGCCAGGCCTCCGTCGGGAAAACGTCCATCCTGGAGCAGCTTCTGTACGGGAACCATGTGGTCGGTGAGTGCGGGGGCAGCGGGAGGGACCCTGAGGGGCTGCGGGCGGGGCCTGGCCCCCCGCGGGCACGGCTGAGCCCGGGCAGCCCCTAAACACCGGCCGTGGAGAGGGAGGTCTGGCTGTCCTGCGCCAGGCCACCTGGCAGGACAGGTCGGGTTGTGCCAGGGTCCTCATATCACCCCTGCCCACCTCTCCGGCAGGTTCCGAGATGATCGAGACCCAAGAGGACATTTACGTGGGCTCCATCGAGACCGACCGGGGGGTGCGGGAGCAGGTGCGGTTCTATGACACGCGGGGGCTGCGGGACGGGCTGGAGCTGCCCAAGCACTGCTTCTCCTGCACCGACGGCTACGTGCTGGTCTACAGCACTGACAGCAAGGAGTCCTTCAAGCGGGTGGAGCTCCTCAAGAAGGAGATTGACAAGTCCAAAGACAAGAAAGAGGCGAGTACCCCAGGGGAAAGGGTCTGCGGAGGGGGATCTGCTCCCCTTCTTCAAGTTCTCACCCAGAGACTCTGCTTTTCCCCAGCTTGTCACAAGGCGGTGGCAGGGGTCCCCATTCCGCGAGACTCTCAGGTGTAACCGGCTGCTGTCCTGGGATGATTTCTGAGTGTGCGAGTGCTCAGCAGCCCCTTCCACTTTGGGGCTGGTTTGAGATATGCAGAACCGAACAGGAGGGGAAGCTGCCCCAGGGGAGCACTGGGAAATGTGGTGTTTTAAAAGGCCTTGGCATGGAGCGGGGATTAGCACCAGGACCGGGCTGGGTCCCAGGGTCTTCAAGGCAGAGCCAGGCAGCACCGTTAAGCTCTGCATTTGGTACCTTCAGGGATTATTCTCACCCTTTTTTGCGCAGGTCACTATCGTGGTTTTGGGCAACAAGTGTGACCTGCAGGAGCAGCGGCGGGTGGACCATGACGCAGCCCAGCACTGGGCCAAGGGCGAGAAGGTGAAGCTGTGGGAGGTGTCCGTAGCTGACCGGCATACGCTGATTGAGCCGTTCATCTACCTGGCCAGTAAGATGACGCAGCCACAAAGCAAGTCTGCTTTTCCCCTGAGTCGCAAGAACAAGGGCAGCGGATCCATGGATGGCTGAGCCTTGTTTTCCCTTCCCTTCCATTGCCACCTCCTCTCCCTCACCTCCTTACTTCCCTTGCACAAGCCTCCTGCTGAGCCTGTTTGGTGTTGCGGAGCCTGCAGGAAGCATGGTGGCACGAGGAACGGGTGTCCCAGGGCTGGGGATGGTCTTAGAGGACGAGAGAGGTGACCCACCTCCCTGCATTGGGTCAGGGACCGCTCTCTTCCCTGCCCAGCCCCTGCAGATGTTGGAGGTGCTGCAGGAAAGCCGGGATTCACCGAGTGACACCCCTCTGCTCCCCGGGCGCAGGCTGGCAGACCCCAGGGCCGCAGGCTGCTGGAGGGAGGCACAGCCCAGGGCTGGCCAGCAGGTGGGGACCAGCGCCACGGCTGAGCACAGCTGGGCGCGGGAAACAATTCCCTCGTTCTCGAGCTGCTCCGGTTTATATTTACTGATACCATATGAGAAGAGCCCAGTTGCTGGCCCTACCTCCAGCCCAGCCACTCTCAGAGCAGCTCTCCCTTGTCCTGCCCCAGCTGGCTCTGCGGTGCTGCCGTGTTCTCTGGCAGATTGCCCCTTACCTGGCACTGCTCGCTGCTCCTTTACTTGCGGAAACACTCAGTCATCCTGTCCCAGTGAATGCATACTGCAGAGCAGGGCAAGATGCTGTTACTGAGGGCAGGGTGCCCACATCCACCACACCGCAGCCCTCCTCTTCCCGAGTGCAGGCTCAGTCACGACCTTGGAGAGGCTGGGACTGTGCTTAGCCTGCATACCCTGATGCTTAGGGCTGTGGCAGCGCTCACTGCCGATCTGTCACGGTGCTGACTCCCCTCTCGGAACCACCATGAGACAAGGGAAAGGTCTCCTGGTCCTGCCCAGCAACACGTGTTCCCTTCAGCTAGTCTGGATCTAGGACAAAAAAAAAATTACAACAAAGCCCTGGCTTGTTTATACTTGTTCCTTTTATTTACTGAGTAACACAATAAAGCGATGAGATTCGATTATCAAAATATTTTCCTTTTTTTTTTTTTTCCCAACAGTTATAGTACATCAAAAAAATATACAATGAACATTACAGGAGGAGTACTGGCCAAGTCCCTAGAGTCTGTTTATTCCTTTTTTTGTGTGTTTTTTTTTTCTTTTTTTTGAATCAAACTGTTCACATCACTCCAAGGTTATTTACAGAGGGGCACACGTTATTGAGCGCTATGGACTATGCCCTACTACCTAGTACAGCATATGCTAAAGTCAAAGGCAGTAAATGCTTTGGACAGCAGAGGAGCAGGGAGGATTTCTGGAGGCGGGGGGATGCGATAGAGGGAGTGTGTTCTTATGCAGCTCGTTGCAGTATTATTGTTATTAGAAGGAATGGCTTTCAAGGGGTTAAAGTGCCAAGTGTAGGAGTGTATTAGGACTCCACTGGTGTAGGGGTGATGGGGGCAGCCACTGCTGGCTCCAGCACAGGCTTTTTAGAACAAAATGCAGGGGAACGACCCACCAGTGCCAAGCGGCTCCTGCAGGCAGGAGCATGGCCGCAGCTGGCAGCTCCCGGCTCCCGCCGCTCCTGAGGCTGGTAGGCTCCTTGCAGGAGGGGATGCGTTGCCCTTCCCTGCTGTGGCCAGGGCTGGGAGTGACGGGCGCGGTGTGGCGGCCTGGGAAGAGCACAGTGAGATGAGCAGGGGAAGGGCTGAGCACGGGCTGCTTGGCACTGCGACGCTGTCGGAGCCGTGTCCTTCCTGCTGCCTGCCCGCCCTGGCCACCAAAGGGTTCTGTGGGACACAGGGTCCAGGCTGCACATGTCCCTTGGGCTGTAGGACCATCTCCCTGTCCCTGGCAAAGCTGCTGGGAGAATTCCTTCCTGCAGCTGCTCTCCAAGCCAGGTCTCCCCACCACCACTGTTAAGACCTTTCGGTTGTCTCTACCGCCAGCCTTCCAAGCTCACTCCTCTTCTGGTGCCGCTCTCCATGCTTCCCTCCTCCCCTGGGGTGGCAAGGAGATGCCCTGAGCAGAATCCACCCCCCAGGGCTCCCTTGCGCTCCTGTCCTCTGCGGCAGGAGCATGGCGGTGGCACTGCGGGTCAGCGCGGCCCACGGTGCAACAAACGGGCTCTCCAGAGGCAGGGTACGGCTCTGTGCTGCCCCTGCTCCCTCTCTGCAGGTTTCCTGCCCTCGCCCGAGGCTCCAGGTCTTTCTGTCAGCGCCGGGAAGCAGAAGCATTTCAGCCGTGTGCGTTACCCGTTGGCCGGTTCCCGTTCACCTCCCATTGCCAGGACCTTGTCCTGAGCATTGGTGGAGGCGTGCTGGGCAAAATCCTCCTGAACTCCAGGCGTTGCATATGGCCAAGACGTCAGATATGTGTGTGTGTGCGTGTGGATTCCCAGGTGCACAAACCCACCTGCCTCTTCCCCGGGGCTGGCAGGGAACGTGGGCCACCGCTGAGGTCTCCGAGCCAGCGCCGGGGGACGGGAAGGGAATCGTCTGCACAGAGCTGAGTGTCGCGTTGATTTTTTTTCTGCTCTGACCACCACTCCTGGCTGCACGGACAGCATGAGCACCAAAGTAAATGGCAGACAGCAAATGCGGCGGGCGAGCTGCTCCCCCTGGATTGCATAGATCGGGGTGGGTTGTCACTCCAGCGAAAGGTCCGTTGGGTCGCAACTTTCCTGCATATTTCTATTTACAGCAGCACGCTGGGAACCCGGAGCGCCGGGGTTAGTTTTCAGACCAGGCTGTTGCTGGGCTTTCTGAGCACAGTGAAAAGCAGAGCGACGGCTGCGGGGTCCCTTTGGAGCCTGGTTTTCTGCAGGCTGTGACGGGAGCATCCCAGGGAGAACGCCGGGCGCGGGCTGCGGGTGCCGCCTGCTCCTTCGTACCTGATTGTCCGGGCTGCCGGGGACGCCTTTGTTTTTGGGAGTCATCGGTAACTCCCTGGAAGCTCCAAATGGGGATGGGGTTGGACGGCGGGGCCCGGCGGCTGCTGGCGGGCGAGCAGCAGTGTTGGCTTTCACTGGAGAACCCAAAGTGCTTGAGGAACATTCACTCACAGCCTCACAGCATCTCCCGGGAGGTAGGGGCAGGGCTGTCCCCCGCCGGGGAGGGGACAGAGGCAAACAGCTGGCGCCGAGCGCGGGGTGACCTCCTCAGGGAGCTCGCTCTCCTGTCCTCGCTGGGCTGGAGGGGGTCCATCCCCGGCCACCCGCCCGTCGTGTGCTTCTGGGGGTCCAGGGCAGGGGCAGTGTGCTTTCGGAGGGGGGAGGCACCAGCCCTGGGCTTCGGCTATTGCTCTCGGAGTGAAGATATGGTCAGTGTGGCTGGTGCCCACCGCGGCGGGGGCTCTTTGGCTGGTGGGACGTAAGGGGTTGTGGGGCACAGGGAGGCTGGTGGGCAGCACGGAAGCCCCCAGCCAGCACGGGCAAGTGCAGGGCTGGCGAAGGCACAGCCAGCCCGGTCCGAGAGGGAACTGCCAACTTTCCAGTTGTGCTGGGGTCATTTCTCCCAGTAAGAGCTGGGATGAGACTCCCCTCGCAGTTCCCTTCCCACTGGGCTGGCAGGGACCGGCCGGCCAGAGGGATGCTCCCTCCCCCGGGGGGCAGATGGCTCGTCTTCTTCCAGTTTGGCAGCTGGGAGGGTGATGAACAAGAAACCAGCGGGCCGAGGACAAGCAGCCCCCGGCCATGAGACACAGGAGGGTCCTGGTGACTCGGGCACCGTCCTCTCCCCTACCGGGTGCGGGGCCGGCGCGGGCCGGGGGAGCAGCAGGGATGGACGGCGGCGCTGGCCGGGCTCTGCCGGCGAGTCTTGCTCCAGCAGGCACCTGCTCGAAGCGAAGGAGAAGCCGAGGTTGATGTCTACGACTATGGTTTCCCACCAGCCAGAAGAGCCGCCTGCCCGGGAGCGCCGTCCCACACTGGGCACCCCCCGGCACAGCCCGGTGGGCGGCGGAGGGGCCCTCGGCAGGCGAGCGGCTCTAGTAGGGAGCGAAGACAATGGGGCCCGGCGTGGTGCGGACGTGGGCTGGCGGCGTTCGGAAAAGGGCTGGTCCGAGGATCGGGGCTTGGAAAAGGGTGGTGGCCGCGGCTGGTCTCAGGGCGAGGGGGCCAGGCATGGCGCAGATGGCGGCCGTGGTGAGCGGGCTGGGCAGGAAGCGGGTCGCCAGGGTTTTGGTGAGATGCTTCTGCAAAGCCAGCTTGGACTGTGGGGAGGAGGAGGAGGAGGAGAGAGACACCGTGAGGCACCCGGCTGCAGGAGAGCCCCTAGCCCCCCGCGTCAGCCCCAGACCACGCTCGCTCCCAGCTGAGCTCTCTGCATGTCTCCGTGGTGAATCCAGCCCCGGCCCCGACCCAATGCACGCTCCATCCCACAGGGTCCCTCGCTCAGCCACTCCCGGGATACCGCCCTTGTGGTGACCTCCACGGGGAGGTCCTCAGCCCCACCACCCGGACCCGGAGTCCTATGTGGTGTTTCTGCCCGCTGGGCCGTGCCCTACAGCCATGCTTCCCTTCCCTGGCATCGTGTTTGCTGCCCAGCTCTCGCTGAGCTGTGCATCCCTGCAAACCGACGCTTCGGCTGGGTTCATTAACTGAGTTAACTGCGTCACGCAGGCCCCGACGCCCATCCCAGCTCTCCCGTTCCTGAAATAGGTGGGAGAATCACCAGTGCTGCTATTGTGAATGCTGCTGCCAGGGAAATCGTGTTATTCCCATGCTTTCTTTCCTCATAATAGACTCAAACCTCCTCTCACCGCTGCAGCCCACCCTCCCAGGGGAGCAGCTTCCATGTGATAACGGGAACCACGGCTTTTTTTCAGTGATGCCCGGCGACAGGGCAAGGCGTAACGGGCACAGACTTGACCATGGGAAGTTCCACCTAGACATGAGGAGGAACTTCTTTCCTGTGAGGGTGGCAGAGCCCTGGCACAGGCTGCCCAGAGAGGTGGTGGAGTCTCCGTCTCTGGAGCCATTCCAACCCCGCCTGGAGGCGTTCCTGTGCCACCTGTTGGAGCGGGGCCAGCGGAGGCCATGAAGATGATCAAAGGGCTGGAGCCCCTCTGCTGGGAGGACAGGCTGAGAGAGTTGGGGGGGTTCAGCCTGGAGAAGAGAAGGCTCCGGGGAGACCTTCCAGCCCCTTCCAGTCCCTCAAGGGGCTCCAGGAAAGCTGGAGAGGGACTCTGGATCAGGGAGAGGAGCCATGGGACAAGGGGGAATGGTTTTAAACTGGAAGAGGAGAGATTTAAATGGGACCTCAGGAAGAAATTTTTCCCTCTGAGGGTGCTGTGCCCCTGGCCCAGGTTGCCCAGAGAAGCTGTGGCTGCCCCATCCCTGGAGGGGTTCAAGGCCAGGTTGGACGGGGCTTGGAGCAACCTGGGCTGGTGGGAGGTGTCCCTGCCCAGGGCAGGGGGTGGCACTGGATGGTCTTTAAGGTCCCTTCTAACCCTAACCATTCTGTGATTCTGTGATCTCCAAAAGGTCCCTTCCAACTCCTACCATTCTGCGATCCTGCGAAAAGCAGCCCCTGCGTCTCCCTGCAGGACACGGTTAATATGGCAAACAGGGTTTCGGAGCGCAAACCGGGCGGGTGATTTGCAGGCGGACAGATACCTTGAGAATACTCACTGCGAGGGCAGCGTTCTTCTGCAGCTTGTTGTAGGGGCTGTACTTGGGCTTGGGCGGCTTCCCCGCCAGCCGGTCTTTGTGCCTCCGGCTGTTCATGTGCTGGGGGAGGAAAACAGCCCGCTCACCCGGAGCCAGGACGGCGAGGGCAGACTCACGGCACCGCATGGCGTCCACGGGGGGACACCCATCACCTCCTCGCAGGGGACCGCCAGGCACCGCCCCCCGCCAGCCCCCCGGTGCCTGTGCAGAGGTGTCCGCACGCCCCCACGCCCGGTGTCCCTGCGCTGCCAGGCCTGGCATCGTCACCTGTTTGAGCTGGGTCTCCGAGTTCACGTAGATCTCGCACACTTGGCAGTGAAACGCCTTGTTCTGGATGTTGATGCTGCCCTTGTTGCCGATCCGCTTGGACTTGTGCCCTGCCCGGGACAGGAGCTTGCCTCGGCCCCGCCGCATCTGGGTGCTGTGACCTTCCAGCATCGACTTGTGCTTGGCGCCTGGGGGACAGAGGGGACGCTCGGCAAACACCGACTTAGCAAACCATCCCCGCGCCGTGCCGAGTGCCGCGGCAGCAAGAAGGATGCCCTGGGAGCAACCCACCCGACAGCACTATGTGTCCCCGTTCCCATAGGACCCCAGTCCCCCGCTCCCGGTGCCCACCAGCACTCGCAGGCGGAGGGGACAGGGAGCTGCCCAGGAGTCCGGACTCTTCCCAGGGACGCGGCAGCCCATTCCCAAACCCTGCCAAGCTCCCGTGGCCAGCTGTGCTTCCCTGGCAGACCAGAAATTCTCGGCTTCCCAGAGACATAACCCCCCGTCTCTCTCCGTGTGCCAGACCTTCGGAGAAACTGCTATTTTTAAGCGTGTGCCGGAGCCTGTCGCCTGGCCCCAGGCGGGAGCGCGGTCTGCAGCGCTGGGCACGCGTCGCCCGCCACGCTGCAGCATCTGAGCCGTGCCCAAGGTCAGAGAGGATCCGGCCGCAGCGCCAGGAATAGCTCGGCAGGGTTGGAGGAGGCGGGGGAAGGAGGAACCCGAAATCCCAGCACACCTGGGGACAGGGCGCTCTGTCCTGACCTTGCCAGCGCCCGGACGGCGGGGGGTGGGTGGGCAAGTAATTTAAGCCACCGCTAATTCATTCTATTTTTTAAGGCGTTAAGCAAGGAGCCCGCGTCCGTGTGACAGCCATGGAGGAGCACGAGCCTGCAAACGTTTTGTTTGTTTGTTTGTTTGTTCTTTTTCCCCCAAATCAGCTCCTGAATTTGTAACCGGAGCTGACTAAAGCAAAAGGACACGTTTGCAGCTAAGCCGCGGCGTGTCCTGAGCCGACCCCTGCACTTGGCTGCTGCCGCCCCGGCGGGTGCCCGGGGCTGGGGGGAACTGGTTCCCAGTCCTTGCTGAACTGGGGGAGAGGAGGCTCTTCCCTTTAAAACCGGGGTGCCCATCCTTGTTTAGCATCCTCCAGACAAAGGGGCGAGCTGGGAGCTGGCGCTGCAGGGCCCGCAGACCCCCCAGCATCATGGCTGCCACCCCCCTGCCACCGCCCTGGGGGGGGGGGTCCGGCTGCCCCCTCCTCCCCTCCCTGGGGGACCCTCGCCACCCCCAGATGGCTGCCCGCCCCGAGGGGCTGCCCCGCGCAGCCACAGGCCATCGCTTGCCGCTCGGCTCCGAACCTCGTTAAATTCCCAAGGGGCTTCTCCGAACGAGCGGGAGCCCAAAGCACCCAACCGCTTTTGGGAGGGATTGTCCTGGGTCTGACAGGGGCACTGGCACTCGGGTTGCTATCAGCTTAAAGCCAAACTGCAACAGAATATAAAGTAGCCTCCAATCACTTGATTAAACCTATCTGAAAATGTCTTTAATTAAGAGACATGAACAATAAGATAGCGTTTGACCTTGCTAAAATTCACTCTGTAAGCCGCAGCATAGGTAAAACATGGCCAAGTACCTTTGCAAGCCACCTTAATTAATCCTTTTTAATTAAAGCAACACTCGCTAAGGCTGGCCATTCCCCTGTGAGGATGTCTGGTAGTGGGGCTTTGCATGGAGCCCAGGATGGAGCCGCGAGGGGCCCGTCCCCCCGCCCCGTCCCCAGCTCGGGCGATGCCCTTACCGGTGTTGTGAGCCTCCAGCTGGGACAGGGAGTTGACGGTCACTTTGCAGGTGGGACAGTAAAGGTGCTGTTTGCTCTTCTTCCCCTCCTTCTCGCTCTCGGGGGCCGAGCCGACGCTGCCGCCCGACTCGGCTGCCTGTGCCTCGGCTGCCGGGGCGGCGGAGGAGGCCACGCTGGTGGCGTCCGAGGTGCCCTCCGACAGCTCCGAGGCCGGCGGGGAGCCCAGCGGGGCCACGCTGCCCGGCAGCTCCGATGGCGACTCCTCAGCGCCCGGCAGCAGCCCCAGGCTGCTGCATTCACCCTCCGGCTCCGGCACGCCGTTGGCTTGAGCTGGCGGCAGGGAAAGGAAAGCCGGGGCAGGGGCGGGGGGAAGAAAGAAATGGGCAGAATGAGAAAGTTCTCTGTGCTTAAAGGGGTTTTTTGGATTCCAGAGATCACCCTCGTATCCCCCCCAAGCCCATCTCGGGCACTGTCTGCTCACACTCATCCCTGTGGCAGACGGCTCTTCCCAAGGTCTCTCCCGTGACTGCTTTTATCTGGCAGCCAGGCTCAGCTCAAAAGCCCGGTGGGCTCCGGCGCTGCCTCGGCTCGGGGGGAGCTGCCTCCTCCCAGCCCCGTCCTCGGAGCCCTGAGGGTGTGTGAGCCCTCATCAGGAGGGGACGCAGGGAACGCGTCCTCTCCTGCAGCCCTCAGCTCCCAGAGGCACCAACCGCAGGGGAATCACCCGCCGTGAGCTGCCCAGGCTCCTGCGCTGGATTTCCACCCCTTCCCTGTGATGCTGTCCCCGGCCAGGCACCCCAGGGTCGCCAGTGGAGCACGAAAAGCTCATTTATTAGCGCTCGCGGTGGCATTTACGCCGCACTAATCGCAGCCCTCCTCAGCCCGACCAGCGGCTGACCGTGGGATGCTCCCACACGAGGCTGCTGCGGTCCAGGATTTAATCGGGCTCTTGAGGATGCTGCAGCCATCGCTCACTCCGGTGTCGCCCCTCCTGCCCCCCCTGCCGCGTACCTGTGCTGCCGGGGTCCCTGCTGCCCTCGGGGCTGGGGGACAAGTCGGCTGCGCCGTCCCGGCCGGTGGCCACCGCCGCAGCCCCCACCGCCGCCTTCTGCTTGTTCTTCATGGCCTCGATGGCTTTCAGCCTCCGCGCGTGCTTGTGGCCCTTGTAGTGGGCTTCTGCCTGGTTCTGAGGAGGGAGAGACAGGGACGGGCGCGTCGGTGCTGCGGCTGGACAGACGGACGGACACAGGGAGGACAGGTGATGGGGTCAGCCGCGGGCCGTGGCCGCTCGGACACGATTCCCACCTCCCCTGGTGACATTCATCCCCAGGGCCACCTCGGAGGTGGTATTTTTGGCTGGGTGCAGCGCAAAGCCGCTTTCCTCCTCCTGCCAGACCGCGCTGCACACAAATGTATTCAGGCCAAGGTATCACTTTGCTAAGACACGGCCGCATTGCGCGGCCGAGATAAGGACCCTGCTCTGATTAAATGCATCAAGTCACTCTCAAAAGAAGCTTTCAGGCAAAATTTATGACTTCAGGACCGTACAATGAATTTGCTAGCTGTAAAAATAAAATAAAAAAGGACACTGGTGGGGAGGACACATCTCCCATTGTAACCTGAGGGGTATCTAACACGCAATTCACATTCACGGGCTCCTTTCTCCCAGCAAACGCTGAATAATGAAGTGCATGTTGATGGGTTCATGCCTGCACCAAACCGATAAAAACACGCACAAAAGAAAATCACCCGCACATTTGTGTACTCCGCAGCCAGGGACAATGCCACATTGTCCCCCCAAAACAACTAGAGTTTAGCAACTTATGGAAAACCAAATCCAATATGAATTAAGACACTGTACCACTGAGCAGCACGGATTAATTGCACGGCGTTCTCAGAGGCCGGCCGAGGCTCCCTGCACTCATAGGAAGAAGCATCCCATCCCTTCCCTCCCCCCGCGGCATTCCGAGGGCTGGGAATGGTGTCCGGGGCCGGACAGAGCCGGGTGCGTACGTGGGAAAGCGCGAGGCCCATCGGAGCGCGGGGCCTCATTAGCAAACACAATGAACCTCCCCCGATAACGGGGCCGGGACGCAGCCTAAGTAGGTCACCCCGGCCCCGCTCTGCGCAGAGGCACGAGCGGTGCAAGGGTCCGCGCCAGCCCGCGCCCTCCCGGCGACGTGTCCTTGGGGGGGATGCGGGCAGGGACGGCAGAGCACGAGGTGCCCACGAGGGCAGCGGGAGCGCGTGATGGGACCGACTAATCCCGGCACTGCGCTTCCAGCTGGGATGCAGCTGGGAACGGGAGAGGGATGCTTTTCCCCGCGCCGCTTGGCTGCAGGGCAGAATAACGAAGCGCAGAAACGCTGAGCCTGCGCTCGGGGCCGTCGTCCCGTGGGCGCTCAGCGCTGCCTCGCTCCCCCAGGAAGGGATGGCCGAGGCCAGGGGATGCTGCCAGGCTGGCAGCTCCGTAGGCAACGCGTGTGCTGGGCTGAGCGTGCAAGGCTCCTGCTTCCACCTCTGCCCTGCACACCCTGCGCGCCTGCCATGCACACCCTGCACACCCTGCATGCCATGCACACCCTGCACGCCATGCAGACCCTGCACGCCCTGCAGCCACAGCACCGAGGAGCTCATGGACTGGCTCCGGGTGAGTGGGGCCAGCCCCGGCGAGGGGCTCCGAGGTGCTGCCCGTGCGGAGGAGGCTCTGGCCGCTCCGCTGCCAGCCCTGCAAACCCCCATCCCTCTCCTACCGGCTCCAAGGGAGAATTCCCTTTCAAACCTCTTTATCAATTTCCCCACAAAAGATCAGCTGCGCGCGATTCATTACTGCGGGGATCAATGAATGTTTCCTTCCTCCTCTCTACAAGGCGGTTGATTTACTTAGAATAAAAGGCAGGGAAAAAAAATCCCCACCTGCCACAGCAGAGCTCTGGGAAGCCAAGGCGGGGAAGATTATATTCAACTTCCAAGGACCAAATATGAATTGCACGGGCTGATAAAGCAGCTTAAGTGCAAACAAGGAGACCAAGGCAGCAGGGAACAGACCCGAACACGATGCTGAGGAGCGGGGAGAACCAATGTGGCAAACGGAGGGTACGGCTCCCCCAGGAGCTCCTGTGCCGCGGGCAGAGAGGTGTCAGAGGAGACGTCAGCGTGGGGCCGCCGCAGAGCCAGGGTGGGCAGAGCCGCGAGGGGCTGTCGCCTGTGCCACGGGGACCCGTGCGATGTCCCCGTCGTGGGACGCCCCTGCTCAGCCCCAGGTGCTGGCACCGGCACTGATGCCGGCCCCGCGCATCCCGCCACCCACCCGGCCCCGCTTACCGCAGAGTTGAAGCGCAGGTGGCAGATGTTGCAGGAGATGAACTGCTTCTTCTTGAGCGGGGCGGGCACGCCGAAGGTGTGGCTGATCACCGCCTTCTGCACCGGGTCCATCTGGAAGGGGAGGGAAGGCAGAGGGCGGCTGGGTGCCGTGCCGTGATGGTCGCCCCGGCTCGGCACCGCGACCCGGCCATGCCCGCGCCTGCCGAGGAGCCGCTGCGAGCACCGGCAGAGCTCCGAGTGGCTGCGGCGGCGGAGCAGCCCCGGCTGCCATGAAGGGACCCCTGCATGGGGCAACACGCTGCGGCGATGCCCGTTCTCGTCCTTTTTAATCCATCCCTGAAAAATCCAAACCGACGGGGGCCAAACGCCTGCTGCGGTCTGGCAGAGGGGATGAGGCCGCTGCGGGGGCACAGACTGCGAACCCCCGTCCTCCTCGGCCCCGTCTTACTCCCCTGCGCATCCTCTCTCACCCCACCACAGACACCAGTGTCATGGACAGCAAATTGTTTCTGTTTGAGCTCCCAGTTGCTGCCCTCGACCCCCCAGTGCCAGGGCAGTTTTCCCAGACCCTTAGCAGGAGCAGAAACCACCAAAACAGGGGGGCAGAGGCGATCAAAACCAGCAACCGGCCATTAATCCTCCACGTGCTCTTGATCAGGGAGCCGGAACGTCCCTGGTGAAAGCCGAGGGCGCGAGTGGAGCCACGTGTGCCTGCTGCTTGCCCAGGACACTGCCCGGTGCAGGCGGGGGCTGGGGCAGGAGGGACGGCGGTACCCGCGTCCACGGGCGCCGCTCGCCCGAGGAAAAGCCGCCCTGGGCTGCCCCGCTCCCGGCCGGGCGTGCGCTTTGCCTGCTCCAATCCAATGACGAGACCGACGACTTGGAAGCCAGCGCAGCCCCGGGTGTCGCACCGGGGACAGGCAAGGACACGGAACGGCCCCAGAGCCCTGCCGTGAGCCGCGTCCCTGCCCGAGCCCAGCGACGGCGCGCGGGGGCTGCCGGCGAGGCAGATGCTGCCGGCTGATGACAGCCCCTGGCGCTTCTGTCTCTGCCCAGGGCTCAGCGTCATTCCTCAGCCCGGGCAGCAAACTTGTCCGAAAAGCCATAATTGTTTTAAACAAAATGCATTTATTAAGGGGGGAAAAATAAGAATAACCTCTTTGTTCGAGCGTGGCTATAATCTATAATGCAAGTATTGTTCCCCTACCCTGTGGCATAGGAAGATTATCTTATCTGAGTCCTGCTGTCAGTAGAGCCTCGGGTTTTCAGGCGATTGTATTTCTCTGCAAAGCTATTTCGTTGCCGAGACAGGTGCATCAGTCTTGGAGGCACATGCCTGGACAACGGAGCCATTATCAAGACCCCAAATTCCTTTCCAGGAGTGAGCAGAATGGTAAAAGCAGGTGATTAATGAAGCGCCTGTTCGCTATGAAATTTTACTCAACTTATCTGGCATATAAATGAAGAGGCATTTGGGGTTCGGCGGAGACCCCAGAGGAAGCTACAGATGGCGTAGACGCTGCTCCACCCCTGGCGACAAACATTGCAGCATCCCTGCGCCGCCCGTCCGCGGGCAGGCGCGGGGCCGGCGGGTTTTCCAGAGATACACCCGCCTTTTCCATGCAAAGAAAAAGAAAAACGGCTCCAACCTCGGCGGCGTGTGGGCAGCGTGCCGGGCACGGCGCTGGAAGCCCAGCCCAGCTCCATCCAGCGCGGCAGCACCGAGCACATCCCAAGCTGGGATGCCACCCGAGAGCCCTTGTGCTTCTCTCCCCGTGAAAACGCAAACCCACTGTCAATCTTCTCCCTAGCGCAGGCACTCACTGCTATTTCGGATAGGAGACAGACCCCCCCGGCTCTCCCCCGGGACCGGCGAGGGTCGGTGCCGCAGCGGTACGTACCGGTGCCCGCAGCTGGGTGGGTCAAGGCTCTTCCCGGCGGTTCCCAGTAAAACGGACCCGACAGCAGAGGCTTTGGGCACCGCGCACGTGGAGAATAAAGATCTCAGCTTTATAGGCAATTCTTATTGACTCACATTACTTTCTTTATCCCTGGATGTTCCTACCGATATAAATAGAGATCCCTGCGCTGAGCTCCCCGCCGGCCACCGAGGTCAGGAAGGGGAATTCGCGGGGACGCAGCATCGGTTGCGTCTCCTGCCGTGGTTTTGCGAGGGGCTGCTGGGTCCCGGGGATTTGCAACATCCCGAAAGCTGGAAAGGGCCCTTCGAGCACGAAACGCGCCTTCTGTGCTGCTTTAGGATTTCGCCCCCCACCCCCCCTGTTGTGGTTGCTTTAAGGGGCAGGACAGCTCAGCTTGGAAAGGTTTCGCTCGCTCCAGAGTAAAACGTCTGCTGGGTTCATGAGAGCCTTGTGACCTGCTTGAAGTGCAAAGCGTTCTGCCGCGCGGTCGCAAACAGCTCCTGCGCTGCAGGGCAGCGCCCAATCCTGCCCAGCATCACCAGTAAGCAAAGGCAACCCCCCCCGATTCCTCTGTACGGCAATTCACACACGGCAGCTCTCTCAAAANCCAAACTCCCCCCGAGGCTCATGGTTACTTGGGCAGAGAAACGAGGAGCCTCCAGCCCGGCTCTGGGGCACGGCGATGCTCGAGCCTCGTGGGGACGGGGACTCTGCTCGGGGTCCCTGCGAAGCCGCCTGCCCGGGCACGACACTGAGCCTTCGCAGCCCCCGCCTCAGCCCCTTCTCCAGCACAAACGCACCCCGCCGGGGCAGCTCCCGCCCCCGGAGCATCCGCATCCTCCATCCGCAGCCACCATCACGCGCCGGGCTTGGGGCTGAGCTCACAGCAATTAACACAAGGTGCCCCAACCGCCGGGACAGCCTCCCCCAGCACCTCCATCCCCGCCTCCCACGCGGCCCCACCGAGCACAGCAGCAGCGCGACGGGGCTGCGCGGATCCGGCAAGTGCAAGGGATCCGTTTCCCAAATTATTAGTATTGTTTTACAGCAAGACGGCGCTGGAGAACACGTGCCAAGGCGGGGGCAGGCGGGAGCCAGGGAGAACAAACAACAGGGTCTGGTTCAAGTCAGCTACTGACTCCAGCGACTAAAAAAAGGAGCCCAGACAAAGAGCAGCCACCTTAATGGCATCAAAAAAATCCTCCTCTCCTGTGTTTCTGCTTGTTAGCACAGGGAGAGACAGGCTAGAGCTGGGATTTCAAAAGAGCTTAAAGGAGTTAGACGGCTGAATCCTATTCAACAGCAACAGGAACCCTGTACTTAATTTCTACGGCCGACTTTGAAGATCTCAGTGATAATTTGCACCTTCTGAGCACGTTTAATCTCAAAGCCATTTACAAAAGGCCAGGAAAGTCCCGTTTCCAGGCTCACGAGGGAAAAAAACCAGGCATTTACCAAACCCAGCAAAGTCCATCCTGCCTCTGCGGGGAGAGCAGCCCCCGGTCCCGCTGCCTACCGCCACTGCAGAGCAAAACCTCAAAACCTGCTCCTCCGCGATGCCGGGAGACGCGTCCCGGGGGAATCCCAGGTGGCTGAACCACCAGGGACACAAAGCAGGGCAAGAGAGGGGTCCGGGAGCAGGTCCCAGCCCTCCCACAGCACGAGGCGCGGGGCCGTGCCCAGGGGGACGGGGACCCCAGCCCGGCTGAGGGCAGCCTGGGGAGAGCGGCACGGAGCGGGGACAACCCGAGACACTGCCCTGTGTCTTTGGTCACATACACGTCAGCTTAGGTGTATAATAGAGCATCTCTCCAAGACGCGTTTAACTGCGTAACACAAGCGCTTGGTCGGTGGTTCGAGGTTGGGGATCCTGAGCGCGGTCCCACAGCGACCGGGCTCGCCCGACACCCGCAGCGCCAGCCACATCCCCTGGATCTTCACACTCCTTCTCTCTTTCTTTCCTTTTCTTTATTTATTTTTCAACTAATGAACTGCTCTCCAGAGCTACTTTATTACTATTGATTCCAGGAGCAAAATCCAATTGATCTCGGTTAAAATGAACCATCTTTTTAATTCTGGTGTATACGGGCGATGGCTGGGCAGGAACCACTCTGAGCTAAGGGCAGGGTGGGCGCGTTGCACCAGCATCCAGCACCCAAAGACCCCGGTAATTAAGCCAGAAATCATCTGGTGGGGTTCGAGGAGCGGTGCCACGTAGAAGAGGGACCACTGCAGGGGAGGAGGGTCCGGCGGCAGATGCCCACCCGCCCCCGGGGACTCACCGTGTTGAAGTTGGGGAAGAGGTTGAGCGGTGACGTCCCGTTGAGCCTGAAGGTCAGAAAGTGCTTGATGTCCAAAGGGGGATGAAGGGGACGGCCGGGGATAGGCAACGACGCGAGGAGGGGGCTGCTGTGTCCGGAGGGACCTGGGCAGGCAGAGGGGAAAGAGCAGCGTTAGTGGTGGTGGCCCCTGCTCGCAGTGGGGGGGACACGCAACGCGGGGACACGGCATGTGGGGACATGGCACACGGTCTCCGGACCTCCTTGGCAAAAGCCCCCAGCCCAGGGTGGCCCTGGGCACCCCTCTGCCTTTTGGGCTCCAAACCAGCATCCCGGCTCAAAGCCACCTTCACGTCAGAGCGTCGACATGAGCAGGGGTTCGCTTCCAAACCCCCCGAAAGGCATCACAACCCCTCCCGGGAAAACAGCCCCTTCCCCGGGCTCTCCCTCGCTGGCACCACGGGAGCTGCTCCTTCCCGGGGCCGCTGCTTCTGCGGCTGCCGGCAGCAGCCGAGGTGAGCGCCGGGCTGAGCCGCCCCTGCCACCGCATGGCGCCAGCCTTGCAGAGGTCTTCAATTTTGGGTGCCCCTGACCCCATCCAAGCTGCGCGGGCACCCCAGCGCTGCCCCTCCAGGGGTACTTTGGGTGGAAGGCCTCGGGGACGGGGACACCCCTGGGAAGGAGGGAAGGCCAAGCAGAGGGGCTCTGTCCCCAGCCCGCTCCCTGTCCCCGTCCCAGCGCGTCGCCCCACTCGGCAGCCCCCGGGGCGATGGCTCCCCGCTTGGACTCATCAACCCCCCCACACCGGCACAGCACCCTCTGACCCACGGAGGGCCAGGGCTGGGCTCCTGCACCTGTGAGAGCCAGGAAAAAAGCTAAAACGAACAAACAAGTGAATAAAAAACAATAAATAAGAAAAGGTTTCAAAACACTGAAAGCCAGAAACGCCCATTCACATCTCACGTGGCCCCACGCCTTCCCCAGCCCCGTCCCTCCACCAGGAACAAGGAGAAGGCCAACGTTCCTTTTTCTTTTTTTGTTCGATTTTGATTTCTGGGTTCTTTTTCGCCTCAAAGGAGGTCGTGGAGCCCCGGTGCAGCACCACCCCCAGCCCACTGCCCCGGTGCCGAGAACAGCCCCTGCCGCTCGTGGGAGGACGGGAGCAGCCGGTGCCCAGCGGGGATCACAAACACGAACCGGGAGCCACAATCCCCGGTGCCACTTTGGGACCGTGCCGAGGTACTCACCCCCTGCAGCCCCCCCAGCCCCAACCCTGGCCGGGCAGGATGGGGACCCCCGGCCAGCAGTGGGTGCTGCTCCCCCGGCGCTTAGAATCATAGAGAATCATTTAGGTTGGAAAAGACCCTTGGGGATCACCGAGTCCAACCATCAACCCCGCTCTACGAAGCTCTCCCCTACACCTTATCCCCCAACACCGCGTCTAAACGACTCTTAAACACATTCAGGGATGGCGACTCCACCACCTCCCTGGGCAGCCTATTCCAGCCTATTTCTTTCGCTGTTTGCTCCGCCGGCGGAAGGCGGGCTGGTGGGGGAGCCGAGATGCAAATCTGAAATGCAAAGTTTGAGAGATTTGCTGAATTTGAGCAGTGAGCGCGGGCCCCGCGGGCACCAACGACCTCTTTCTGGGAGAGCGCACACGGGCGGCTCTGCAGCGGCACCGGAGCCGTCCCCGAGCCAGGCCTGACTCCGGGGAAAAATTACAGTTTGCTTCATCAGGCGTGCATCGATCAAGTTAATTCCAGAGTCGCCCAGAAGGGAAATCTGGGAAACTGTTTTAAAAATAAATAAATAAAATTACTGCAACAGCAACGAGGGAGGGAGCAAAAGCAAGCAGAAATGGGTGAATGATGCATAATTAACCTTCTGAGGCGTGAAACAGTATTTCTGCATCAAATCATCGGAGACGGAACCGCCGGCGCCTGGGGAGCTGGCCCCCGGGGACCCCCAGCCCGCATACGTGGCCGTGACCCCGCGGAGCAGCAGCAGCTACAGCAGTGGCGTTTCGGGTCAGATTGAGGGGTTTCCACTTGCTTTTATCAGTACATTTTGCACTGATTGCACTGGGCTTAAAAAAAAATATATATATACTACATTTACCACTGAGAGGAAGAAGAGGACGGGTGAATGCCTGCCCTCACCATCAGTAGCCCAATAAAGGGGTTTTGCAGCCCAACAAACGCCACCGCACCAGCGAAACCCAGTTCTGCTGCCCGGCCCCGCAGCAGAGGGGTTTGGTGCCCGGGACGCAGCTCGGTGGCCCGGGGGTGCTGGGGGGGGACACGGGCTCCCGGGAACGGCCACTGCCCACGGCATCAGCTGCCCACTGACGTGCTAAGGACGCGACACACCAAGTCACTCCGGCACATCCTTGAGACCAAATTTGTGGATTAAACCTATATTCTGGGTTGGGTCTGCAGTGCAGGGGTAAAACAGGCTCAGAGAGGAGAGAGCCCAGAATCCCAGAATCCCAGACTGGCCGGGGCTGGAAGGGCCCTCTGGAGATCATCCCCTCCAACCCCCTGCCACAGCAGGGTCACCCACAGCAGGGGGCACAGGAACGCCTCCAGGCGGGGTTGGAATGGCTCCAGAGACGGAGACTCCACCACCTCTCTGGGCAGCCTGTGCCAGGGCTCTGCCACCCTCACAGGAAACAAGTTCCTCCTCGTGTTGAGGTGGAACTTCCCATGGTCAAGTTTGTGCCCGTTACCCCTTGTCCTGTCGCCGGGCACCACTGAGAAGAGCCTGGCCCCATCCTCCTGACACCCCCCCTTTCAGTATTTATAAGCGTTGATAAGATCCCCCCTCAGCCGTCTTTTTTCCAGACTGAAGAGACCCAAATCCCTCAGCCTTTCTTCGTAAGAGGGATGTTCCAGTCCCCTCAGCATCTTGGTAGCCCTTTGCTGTCCTCTCTCCAGCAGTTCCCTGTCCTTGAAGCTGAGATGCGACCCTTCGGAGGGGACAGGACCTTCCCCTCCCAGTTCTGCCATTGAACTATTCAAGACCGCCACGAGCAGGAAAAGGGCTGAAATCCACCAACAGCATCACCCTTGTTCAGGCATCCTGCGAGGAGCGCCCATGCGCTGGCAGAGGAGCAAAGGCAGTGCTCTGTGGAAGGGATGCGCTGTGGCCAGCGTGGCTCGCCGGCCCCTGGCCACAGAGGGGAGACAGGACAGCAGCCACGCAGCACAAAGTCACCCCCGGCTGCGGTTTGCCTGAACCTCAGCTGTTCACAAAAGCCTAAGCAGTGTGTGCAGGGCGAGGGCAGGCCAGCGGTGCTTCCCAGCGAGAAGCGAGCCCCCTGGCACGCCGCAGCACCCCGCCAGGGCACCAGCCACCGCACCACGCTCTTGGGGCACCTTCCCAAGGTTACGGGGCCGCACCGCTGCGGCTCCCGCCTTACCTTTGCTGCAGGGCAGATTCCAGCAGCAGCTGCGGGCTGTATTTTTAGGTATTAATTAGCCACTCAATTAAGGGGATTTGCCACTCTCTGGGGAGAGTGGCAGGGCCCCCAGGTCTGTATAGAATGACACGACCTTACCCGAGGTGACGGGCACGGCCACCAGCAGGGTGGGCTTTGCCACTGAATGGCATCCCCAGATGCTCGGTCCGCAGCACCGGAGCGGGACCATCCCCCACCTCGGCGCTGTCTTTGTCTCTCCCTCCATTTTGGCAGAGGACCTCCCACCCCTGCAGCAAACACGGCCGCGCTGGGGTCCCGTGACGTGCGCAGGGCTCCGCGGAGCATCGCGAAGGGCCGGTGCAAGGAGGGCAGCGCAGGCGCCCCGTGCTCCTGGCCCCACGCCCCAGCCAGGCTCTTGGCACGTGGCACCTGGCTCAAGCCGCGGAGGTGGGACACTGCGCCCGTGGGGACATCCCCCCACGCCGCCACCGAGTTAGTCGCCGAGCCACGGGCAGGGCTGAGCCGCTGCAGCCCAGGGGGGGTCCCTTCGTCCCCCCGGCTCTGCAGCAAGGGGGCACGGACGCTCTTCACTGAGCAGCCAGGCCTGGCTGAAAGACACCAAGCCACTCGGTGTCACCGCTGCGGTGCCGCGCATCCCCTGCCTGGGGCTCAGCCCGGAGACACCAGCTCAGCCCCTTCCCAGCTCCCGAAGCTCAGCCCTGCTCCCATCCCACAGGCACGCGACTCTCGGAGGGGTCCCTTGGAGTTTAAAGACGTGTTTCGGTCCTTCATTTAACCAAGCCCGCCCAGGACTGTCCCCAGCCGCCGTCCCCAGCCCGTCCCTCCCACCTCTTCGCTCCGCACAGCGACCACACGCACGCCTGCGGTGGGTTTTCTCCCGGGTCCCCTGCGAGGCAGATCAGAGCAACTGCTGTGCTCTAACGCTACGCCCGTGCGAACCTCCAAGAAACGCCTTTGCGAGCGGCAGGGACAACGCTGTGGGTTTTCATACCGACACGCGAATCTGCCGAGGACCCGTCTCCGCAGACGCCGGCTGCCTCGCAAGAGCATCTGGCGCAGAGTCTGCACAGGACAGATGGAGACGGAGCTGTTTATTCACACGGAAGCGGCCTGGCTCCCTCCCATTTGGTAGGTGTTCGCAGCAAATTTTGGTGGTGTCTCAAATTCCTTACCCAGGGCTTTAAAGCTTTTGTCTCTGGCCAAGCACAGGCTGAATTCACTCCAGCTCTTTCCAGGAGGTTTTCTGGGAAACGCCTGTGCAGTCCCCGATGCCAAAGGCTGCTGGCAGGAGAAGCGGAGCAGCACCCGGTGACAGCCCCGGAGCACGACCTCAGGTCCGGAGCTGCCCCAACACCGCACGGGGTCTGACCAGTAACGGACAGATTGCACCGCGTTGGACTCCCGGAGCAACCAGACCCCGCAAACCCGACCTGGACGGCAGCGCAGCAGCTCTGCTGGCCCTGGATACAGCGGTGCCGCGGCTGCCCTGGCGCGGCGGGTTCGCTCCGTGGTTCCGGCAGCAGGATCGGCCCTTCCATCCCCCCACAGCTCCAGCAGAGTCCCACGGGAAGGAAGAGCCAACCCCCCCCGCACCCTACCCCGGGATGCAGAGCTGCTCTGGGCAACCTGCTCTGGCGCTGACACCGCTTCCCAGCCCCCCTTGGAACACGAGGATGGTGCATGTTGTGAGCATCAGCCTGCTCAACCCTCCCTTCTCCAGCATTCGACAGCCACAGCCGCCCCCTCGACATGCAGCTTGGCCAGTAGCCCGCAGCAAAGCCCAGCTCGCGGGACCGGGGCACGCTAGAACCACACGCCCGAGCCGAGGGATGCCTGAGAGCAAGCAGCCTCCCCCCAGGTACCCTCGGCCATCCAACCACCACCTCCACCTTACGGACCAGCCCAAAGGACACGAACTCTGGGCCATCAGCGATCACCTGCCACTAGCCCCGAGGACAGAAATCCCGCTCTCCCTGCCTCCCCCGCAGGCGCAGGACACAGCGTGCCCGCAGGAGCCTGCGAGGCACCACCAGCCACCCCCAAACACCCCGTCCCACCCCGTCATCCACAACGTGGGTCTGGTGGTGCAGTACCCGCTGGGTCGGACAGACGGCAACCCATCCCTCGGAGCAAAGGGGGCCCCCCAGCAGGGGAGGCAGCCGAGGACCATCGCTGGGGCTGCGTGGCCCCTCGGGCCATCCAGGCTGCTCCCAGAGCTGGGGGAGCTCCTTGAGCCAGGGACCCAGTGGAGGAAGATCCAGGGCAGGGGGGAGCAGCGAGCCTGAGCCCCCCACAGCCCTTCCATGTTGCTGCAGTTCAAATCCCATCCGGAGGCAACCCTATGGGAGCAACGGGGACTGTCAGAGTTATGGACAGTGGGGTCAAATCCTGCCGGACATGGAGCCCGCGTCTGCGGGACAGCGTGAACTTACCCAGGGAAGGAGCGGAGCCAAATCCCGCGGGAGGACACGATGCTCAGGATTAAACCGACGTGATGCTTCAGGCTGCTGCGCCGGCTTTATTGCAGATTACAATCAGTCAGAAGGGTCTCCTCGCCCACCCCGACAGCGCTGAAGAAACCATCCCTTCCCAGTTCACGCCAGAGGAGCCCCACACCAGCCCCGACACGCCGCGCAGCACCACCGGCTCTCCCACACCCCGAGGGCTTCGTTCGCTGCGGGGTCAAGGGAATGCTTAAAAGGAAAAACACAAGCTAAACAACTCAGGTTTGTCCCCAGAGCAGGCGTCGTAAGACTCTTTCTTTGGTCGCGAGGTTGCAGAGAGCTCCGAGTGCAAAGGGAACGCGGGGGTGTGATGCCATTTTGAAAAGACCAGGAATTCACTCATTATTTTCGGACCCCTGCTTATAATTTATTCTGTCATTGCCAAAAAAAAAAAAGTCCTTTTAGATATCTTTGTACTTCAAACGCTAGGAAAATTAAGATAAACCTTTTTAATATATATATAGTTATATATATATTTATATATATACACACATACACATATATACACAATGATGCATTTAAAAGTTACTATTTCCTCAGCGATTACAGTATCATTCTCTAAATCTCTTGCTCTTGAAATGATCATGACTTGATGCCACTGCTAAAAATACTTTGTGCTGTGCGCAAGGAATACCAACAAGACACCGCCAGGCATTTCAGGGCTTGCCACGGAGCTAGAAAGATGCGCCGCCTTTTCTGCATTCATTCTCGAGGCTCCAAACCAACAAAAATCAGATATTTTTGCAGGGGATTAAGTAAAAAGCTGCTGGGTATCATTGTGCAAAGGCAACGTGACATTTGAGCTCGAGAGAAGATTCGCCTTCGTCTCCCTAAAACAAAATAATAACAAACCCTTGAAAAAAAAAAAACCACCTCATCACAATTTGGGATTTCAGGTGGCCCCAAGATTTTAAATTCCGGCCAATTCAGATGGATGTTTGGGGGATGAGGGAGGGACGGTCGTGGGACCAGCATGGCTTCATGAAGGATCCCATTTCCTCTTCCCACCATGGAGCAGGTCACCATGCATCAGCGGCCACCCGGCCTCAGGGGTGACCAGCGGTGGGGAAAGGTGGCATCGAGCCGGCGCTCGGGGCTGCCCGCAGGACCCGGCTCCCTGCCCGCAGGGCTCTGCCTTCGCCGGCCACTGCTCACTTCACCTGCGCCACGATGAAGCCGGAATCCCTCATGCTCTCGTAGTACTCGATGGCCAACGCAAAGTCAAACTCGTTGATGGCCGGCCCGTCGATGGCGATCTTCATGAGGTCAGAGAGCCCCTCATCCTTCGCGCGGTGCGACCGTCTGCGCTTCAGCAGCTGCCGGCCCCGGCTGATCTTCTCGGCGAGGACCGAGCCCAGCGGCAAGGCCAGGGCGATGGCCGCGAGTACAGCAAAGTCCGGGAAGAGTTCGTGCATCTCAGAGTTGCTGTAGACCAACTTGATGCAAAGGTCCTTGAAGGAGAGCTGGCTGAGGCTGAAGACGATCCGCTTGAAGAGGGGGAAATCGCTCAGGGCCCTCTCGCTCACCACCACCCGGGAGTAAGCCTGCAGGAGGAAATTCAGCTCGCTGACCCCATAGCTGCCAATGTCCTCCAAAGACTGGGGGTAGCACTTGGGGTTGAAGATGGCCGAGAAGGAGCTGATGGCCTCCAGGACGCTACTGGGAAACCTGTCCAGCAGGTTGCCCCGCACGCTCTCCAGGTAGCTCTCCTTCAGGCGCTCAAAGTGCTTCAGGTGCACCTTGGAGCAGTTGGCCAACTCAACGCCCTTGTAGTAGAGGCGGCTCTCACCCTCCCGGTCATCCCGTGGGTGCTCATTCATCTCGTTGAGGAACTCCTGGAGGTTCTGGCCACTGGTGCTCTTCTGGGCCTGCAGGGTGGTGGCCGTGGCAGAGACAATGGGCTTCAGGATGGAGAGGTCAAAGTCCTCGATCTGGAAGAAGCGGCTGAGTTTCTGGAAGATGGGGAGGACATCCAGGAGGATCTTAGTGAAGGCCACAAACTGGAACTTCTTGAGCTCTTCGCAGAGGCCATGGGCCACAGGCGACCGCTCTGCCTCGCTCTCCAGCAGCAGCACCAGCGTGGGCCACGAGGAATCAATGGCTTCCACGGCTGGGAAAATAGAAGTCCAGTGGATGGCTTTGGGGCTCCCGAGGTCTATCTCACAGAGGTCCAGGACGCTCCGCAGCTCCTGCAGGCCATTGCTTTCCCCCCTAAAGCTGGAGTAGAGCCTGTACACAGCATCCACAGTGGTCTCGTATTTCTGGAGGTATTCGATGCTGCCGATGCTCTCAGCCGGCAGCAGGGAGCTCCCGTGGGACAGGCAGCGCATCTCCATGAGGAGCGGGCAGAGGGAGGTCAACGCGGTGCCCACCCCGCTCAGCCGCTCGGCCATCAGCGAGGCGCTGTCAGCACTGAGCCAGGTGATCTTCATGGTGGGGATGCCGAAGGAGCGCATCACCTCACCCACCTTGCCCGCCACCGTGGAGGCCTCCCCGGTGGGCAGCTCGAAGCTCCCCAGGAAGGTGGCGGAGGTCTGCCCGTTGCAGGGGGAGACGGTGGTGGTGAACATGGCGAGGCTGCGGTGCTCCAGGACGTCCACCGTCTCGTCCACCACCAGCCCAACAAACGGCGAGGCTTTTATCCTGTGCCTGTCCTCGTTGTGCAGGACTTTGGCAATCGCTGCCTGAGCCAGTTAGAGGAGGTGCGCAGGGCAGGCGGGGAGGGAAAGAAAAACACAAATGAACTTCAAAAGCGGGCGGGGGATGCAGAGCAGCCAGCGCAAAGGCAAGGCTTCCCCCCCTCGGATCTCCCCGAAAGCGGCGCAAGGTCCCGAGTCAGCGAGAAGCCCTTCAAGAAGCTGTATATACACCTATGTACACAAGAAATCATTTTCTTTTTTCCCCCAACGTACCATCTCCCCCCTCTCCTGGCCTGCAGCCCGAGCACCCAGCGAAGCTGCAGAGAGCCAGGGGTCCCCGCCCCGAGCCGAGGGGTCAGAGCCCCGCGGCTTCTGCAGGACCAACGCCGGGGCGGCACCGAGCCCCTGAGCCCCTGCCCATGCCGGCAGCGAGGCAAGACACCGCCAACTCCCTGCGGGGCCTCCAACTTTAGCAATTTCTCCCGTGCTCCACAAGCCGCGCACGGGCAGAAGCGGCAGCGAAACTTCCCGGCATCTCTTCCTTCTTTCCTCCCTTTTCCCCCATTTCAGGCAAACGCCCTGGTTTGAAGGGAAAACTTCCTCGGTGTGCGTGAACGCTGCAAGTAGCACTTCAAGCCAAGAAATCGAATTAGTGGATTTAGCCTATCTGCGGCAAAATAAGGCTCTTTGGAGATCTAAAAAGCCTGGCCAACGGCCAAGACTCACTAAAAATTTAATTTGATTTTAACAGGCATGAAGCATTTGTAAAATTAAGAAAATCCTTTCTAAACTCTCCGGCTACTTGATCTTTCTGATCACCCGGTTTAGGGCAAAAGAGGAAAAACCCACAGAGCCCGTGTGCTAATTGAACTCCTGAGCTTTTATCCTCCCAGCAGCCTGGCAGGCTCCGTCGGGAGAGGATGCTCCTGCTCTCCCTGCCCGTCTGGAAGCGCACGCGTGACCATGAGCCCGAGGCTCCTTCGATGGAGCCCATCGCCTTCTCCTGCTCTGTCAAATCAGGGAACGGCACCAAGAAAGTGCCACGTTGATGTTTCATGTGGAGGAACTTTCAGTCTCCACTGAAACTCCCGGAGAACGGGGAGCATCGTCTGGCTCCACCGCCTGCCCCGTGCGACTGGAACACATCACGACATGCCCTGGTGCCACGGGGCGCGTTTACCTGTCCAAGGACGGGGACAGCGGTCTGCCCACCAGCAAACGCTGATGCTGTGGGTACTCCTGAGCAGCCAACGGCCCCAGCCCCTGCTCTGCCTGCGAGTCAGGGACACCAGCTCCCTGCCGGGCTCCTGCCTGTCCCCGCAGCACCCAGCTCCAGCGCTCCCGGGCTCATGCCGCCAGCAGGATCCAGCGATCCCCACTGCGGAGATGACTCTGGCCTCGGTGAGGCATTCACCATGGCCTGAGGGATGGGAGCTTGTGCTTAAGATCCTGTTCAGACAGGCAGCACCCAAACCAAAGCCAAGCGGGTGGCTGGTGATGCTCGACAGGGTGCTGGGAAGCGTGGGGCTCCCTGCCGCAGCCGGTCGGCGTGGGCACCCCATCTGCCCCGCTGAAGGCGGCGGGTGCAGGCAGGCGGCCACGCGGCACCGTGCGGCCCCGAGGTGACCGTCAGAGCCCTGGCACAGAGCCCCGAGCCCGGCATACACACCTGCATCTCCCGGATGCTGCTGGGGTGGTAGTACTCGCTGTGCTCGGAGGCCAGCAGCGCCTGGCACAGGTTGAACTTCTGGAAGTCAAGCAGGGAGGAGCACTTCTCATCCGGGATCTCCTCCTTTGCCATCCAGTAGACGGTGGTGAGGACGGCCACCTTCGCCGGGTTCACCTCCACCTTGATGACCGAGCGCAGCTCCGGGTGGCCGTGGACGCGGGTCTCGAAAGCCAGCTGCTCCCGGTTCACCGCCAGCGCCTGGCGGTGCGCACCGGAGGTGACGTGCCGCAGCAGGGCATGGCGCTGGAAGTTGTCCGTGCCCACGGTAAAGGCGTTCTCCGCTTTACCGTGCTTGTTCTTCACCAGCGCCTGCCGACACTCTATGCAAAACATGAGTTTCCTCTCATAGTCAAACTCCAGCCAAGTAAATTCTTCCTTCCAGTGCTCATTGAAATAGCGCTTACACTTTTTATTGGAATTGGAAGTTTCCCCAGCTGGCTTTTTCCCTGGAGGCACCATATTGCTGTGGCTGGGAAATCAAACACTACGGTTGAACTGAAACGTGCCTTGGAGGAGCAGCCTCTACATTTAATTTAGTAAGAAGGTCTATTACAACTCTCCTGGTTCGACTGGAGATGAAAGAGACACAAGGGAAAGGGATTAGGGCCCTGCAAACCTCAGCCTGCGCTCATCGTTTATTCCTGCCTGCTAATGAAGGGCTGCGGTGGCCGGGCAGCAGCGCTCGGGGCAGACAGGGCTGTGTGACACCGCGTGGGGGGATCCCACCGAGCCCCTCACTGGTGTCAGCAGTGGGACCGGCACACACGCAGGGTCCTCCTCGGGAGCACAGGGATACCCAAACATGCCTCCCAACAGACCAGACCTCCAGGCTGGGGCTGATGCTGGAACCGGCGTTGGACCAAATGGCTGAAAACAAGCGTTCAGCCCCTGAGGAGCAGCACCCGCTGCTGATGGCGAGACCCGGCGCTGGACGAGGGTGACCTGGAGGCCCGCTCAGAAACACGTGCCGGGGGAGTTGCACGCACACGTGTGTGCATTCATCCCTCCCTTGCTTGTCTCCATCCTAGGAAACTGCCCAAGCCGCACCGTGTCCTGTGGCAGCGGGGAACGTGCTCTGCCCCTGCACCCAGCATCCCCCCCCGGGGGCGGCGTATGCACAGGACCCGCTCCAGCCAGGGCTCCCCAGCTCCAACAAGGGCTCCCCAGCGGCTACCGGAGCCCCAGGCTACAAAGCACTTACACATAATTAAACCAGGCAGCAGAAGCACTTAAGCATCCACTTAACTCCCTCTCTATACTTAAGCTCCACTTGGTCTGATCCTCGCATTCTTCCATGAACTGGATGGAAACCCCAAACTGAGCCCCGAGGAGGAGGAAGAGGAGGAGGAAGAACCCAGAGCAGGGTGGGGAAGGGGGGGCGGAACCAAAACACGGAGGAGAAAGGAAAGAAAATGGATATTTAGCAGCAGCGCAAGCCAGGGACTACTTTCAGTCTGTGTCACTTGCTGAGAAACCCACCAGGAATTGGGGTTTTTCTAAAGAACAAAAGCCCCAAGCACCAGAGCCGTTACCACAGGAAGAAGCGGAAAACCTCATGATTTAAGCGTTAGAGCAACACCCCGACCCCCAGCGCAGCAAACACCCGCTCCCTGGAGCCGGGCTTCCCCTCGGGGTGCCCTGGGCAACGCTGGCTGGGTGGCGGTGGAGCTGGTCCCCAGGTCCAGCCCCGAGCCCTGAGTCCTTCCCCAGCTCTGGAAGTTTCTTCTGGCTGCACCTGTTTTTTTGGGACCTTCTCCTTCCCATCAAACCTCCTCCCGATGATGAGTGGACGTACCAAAGCCTCCTGCCATGCCGGGCAGGAGCAGTGCTCCTGCTTTGCTCCTCCATCACAGAAACCAGAGTAATCTGGTAAAAAAAGGCATCAGAGGCCAGGAAACCCCCTCTGTGTCCAGAGAGGAAAACATCAGCCTCCAGGCAGGAGCCGGCAGCACCAGCATCTCCAAACCCGGCCACAGCCCGTGTGCCAGCCAGGCGTCTCGCACCTCGCCCTGCAGAGATGGGCGCTGCGGGGACGGCGTGGTGCGGACCCTTGGCATGGTGCGGACCCTCGGAGCCCGTATTTCCCATGGCTGCCATGCAGGTGCCTCATGGTCCCGGCTCCCGGAGCCGCCCTGTCCCAGTTCAGCAGGCACGGGTGCATCCTCAGAGCGTTACCCTCCCGCTTCCAGCCCTGCGAGCGCTCGCCCTGTGCTCTTCCAGCAAACCAGGAGCTGCGCGCCAGCTCTGCCAGGGCAGGGGGACGGGGTCAAATGACCAGCACAGCCAGCCCAGGTCAGAGTAGGGCTTTGCTAGCCCAACACTCGGTTCTAACTACAGTCAGCATCAAATGCTTCCAAGGAAGCGGAGAAAAACCCCAGGATGCAGCCGGGCTGGGAGCACAAAGCTTTCATGGCTTGCCACGGGCGCCCAGATTCCCTCTGCGTCTTGCTCTTTGCCTGTTTCACGTGGTTTTTGGTTTGGTTCCCAGAGCCAGGTCTGCCGCCTGGTCCCACACCTCGGCATGGCGCAGCCGAGAGTACTCAGGGAGGTCCCAAAAAAGCTGCAGCCACTTCCTCAGCCGGGCCAGAAGCCGCCGCAGCCGCCGGGTGCCGGCTAGCGCGTCTCCTCGCAGCACGTTAATTAGGAAACCGTCACGGACTTGCCACGACAGTCAAAGCCCAGACCCGTCTTGCTGAATGTTTCCTCTGCAGTTGCCAGCACCCGTCAGACGTTCCCCAGGGATGTGGGCTCTGCCAGGGCTGGGATTGCGCCGGTGTCCCCACCGTGCCCCCGCGAGGCTCGGGGCTCGCCCCCGAAGCAGAGGAGGTGTCCACAGAGCAGGGACGGATCTGCCACCGTCGAAAGCCTCGCTCATGGCTGACATGCCCAGCCTGACCCGGACACCCCCGTGCTGGGCAGGCGTCGAGCTCGGCGTGCCCTGGCTGCCGCCGGGACGGTGCACAGCCCTGGGGGGCGGTTTCCTCCCTTCCCTCCCTGTCACCGACCCCATTCGCTCCCAAACCTGTCCCCACCTACACACAGCCTGGCACTCGCTCCAGCAAAACCGGCTACCTTGGAAAGGGGGAAAAAAAAAAAGAAAGCAGCATTTAGTGGTTGGGGCGTGAGGGGCCGGGAGAGGTCGGGATGGAGCGGGGCATCACGGCACCGTGTCCTGCACCCCCCGCAGCCCCTGCCACGCACCGGCACCGGGTACCCTTCACCGTGCACATCGCTCCCCAGCCGCTGCCGGGCACGGGAAAAAGCAGTGCTCTACTTCCTCGGGGTGGGGGGGGCGGCTCAGGAGCGGGGGTGACACTGCCGTACCCCCACCAGTCCGCTGCTCCCCCCGGCCGGGGCAGGAGCTCTCTCTGCGGGGAAGTTTGGGCAGGATTTACTTGNAAAAAAATCTTAATTAAAAAAAACCAAACCCTGCCAAACAATGCAAAGCCACGGGGAAAAAAAATGAAAAGGAAGGCGGCGGCGGGGAGGCAGGGAGCAGCGGGCACCCCCCCGCCCCAGTGGCCCCGCTCGGTGTCCCACTGGCCCCCAGCGCGGCGGCTGCGGGAACAAAGCCTGCGGCTGCCGCCCGCGCTCACAGGAGCACGGGAGCAGCCATCTTGCTGCGAGGACTGTCTGGCTCCGCAGATGCTCCCAGCAGCCCAC
>VWZL01003480.1:50276-76933 GCA_013396915.1 Stercorarius parasiticus | reverse complement strand
GGCTTTGCGGGGCCGGGGGGCAGCAGCGGGGACCCCCCCCGCCGCGGTGCGGGGGTGCGCTCCCACCCAGCACGCACCCGAGCCCCGTCCTGGGCGGTTTGGGCATTTCCAAGGCTCCGTACCCGTCCTGGTGTTCCCAGCTCCCTGGAGGTGACAGCAAGCAGCGCCCTTAAAAGTTATATTTAGTAAAAAGTCACAGAAAGTTTTTCCACGAGCTGTTAATTGAGCCGGAGGCAAAAGCCGGGACCTGCAGGGACGGAGGGTGACACAGCCCAGTGTCACCCCACCACCCCACACCCGCTGCAGCGCTTGGCACCGTCTCCTGAAGGAATCGGCGTCATTTTGGCCCAGGGAGGGGGTTCGCAGGCGGGGATGGACCAGGACCTGCGTTACGAGCTCCAGCGTTGAAGCCGCCTGTGCAGCGGGCGGAAGGTTGGACCAACCACCTCCAGTCCCTTCCAGCCCGCAGTGACTGCACGGTTAGCCAAAAACGTCAGCAAGAGGAGCCTTAAGCTCCTGCTTCACCAGATAAAATACTAAGCAGCGTAACTAAAAGGAACTTTACGTTAAAAATAAGTAAACCTACTTTTTGGCAGAAGGACGCAGGAGGCTGAAGTTCGCGTGCAGCCCTCGGGTACCTGTCAGACCTGGGCGCTCTCGAGGGACCTCAGGATTTTTCCTGAAGCTCCAGCTTCACCTTTCAACGCAAACAAAAGAAAATGCATCGCCCTCGTGCTTGAGACGAGTGAAACAAGCGCAGCCCAGCCCTGAAAGGTTCAAAAAGACCCCTAAGTTTTATTTACACAAACCAAAAACCAGCTGATCTTTTTCAAATGAAACCTTCTGGACTCGGGGCTGGCGCAGTGGCAGGAGGAGCCACGACCCCCCCGGCAGCTCACCAAACAACCTGACCGCCTCATGTGTGGGCATTCCCCAAAAAACTCACTTCCATGGATGCCCCATGGCAGTCGAATGGGCAGGGAACACCACGGGACCCCGAGGAGAGGGCTTTTACCAGAATAACCATTAGCAGAGCAGCCGGAAAGCAGATCTGAGAGACGATCAGCATCGGGAATGTGAAACAGGGCCCCAGGGATGCCGCGGGACACACGGAGCGCCGGTGGGGACACGCCAGTGGAGGCAGGTCCCCGGCTGCCCTTGGCGTCCTCCCCCTCCCTGGGTATTTTTAATGCAATCACATCCCGGGATGCAGAGCTAAAATTAGAACATTATGTGGACAAAGTATCCCAAAAGTCTCCCTTGTCTTAAAAAAAGGAACTGCTGTTGCTTTGATTAGACTGAGGCTCCCTGTCCCGGCTCTCGTTGCAGCGTTCAAGAGGCCTGTCCTAATTGCACGCACACTCGTTTCATTCACTTAATTTCTGCTGCGCCTGTTGTGCTTTTCAGGTGTCAGGACCATGAATTTGGCGATTTGTGGCTGGGACAGGTCACTGCACAGGCGAGGACCCGCGGCTCCCTGACTGACGACTACTTTGGGGCAGATTTCACCTTTTCAGCAAAGCACTGAGGATCTTTAGGGGGCTATTCAGCACCCAGCACCTGAATATTGGCCCCCTACCTGGGCTGAGGTCCCCAAGGGGTCGTCTCCATGGCCAGCCCGGCCCTCACCCTGAATCCACAATGGTTGTTGTACTCACAGTGCCCACACAAGGGAAGGGATGGAAACTGAGGCACAACGAAGGGTAGGCGACACCCCCCACACCCCCAAGATGACGCAGGGGCTCTGAGCCAAACCCAGCCACAAGCACAGGGTCACCGCACCCCAACTCCACTGTCCCCATCCCACCCCGGGGCTGATGCAGCCCAGCTTTTTGTCTTCCCCATGGAGGACCGTGAGCAACCTCATCATTCGGGTGGCTCTTCCCAAGGGGTGCAGGGCTCCACTGGGGTTGGGGGGGGGGGGCTGAGCTACAACTCACCCACCTCTGCCCAGATTTCACCTGGCTGATCAGCACAAACAACACCTCCCCTGGCCCGCGATGTCCCCCCACTACCCACGCTTCTTGCTGCCCTTTGCCGGGAGCCCCCGAGGGCTGCTTTGCCTGGCTGAGCCGGGCCAAAGGCTCCTGCGGGGTGCGAAAAGCTCGCTGACAGATGTCCAAATCTCTCTGAAATAAAAGAAGGTCAGGGCAGCTTGGGTGTCACCGCAGCGTCAAAGCGCCCATCCTCCCACCGCACGGCGTTCCCGGGATGCGCTGCCCACCCGGCATGGCCCCCACCAGTCCCCGAGCCCCAGACACCCCGCAGACACACAGCCCAGGGCTGCTGCGCTGAGTCCAAGGGAGCTTTTCCCCTCTTCTCCTTAACTGCTTTTACTGTTCACGATCACTTGGAATAACAAATTGATTCTGGGATTGCTGTCCCCTCGTTCCCCATCACCCCAGCAGCCAGCGGTGGTGTCCCCAGCCGAGCAGCATGGCCACTCCATCATTTTCAGCTCAGTTTTATACTCTTTACAGTAGCCCATAACCTCGGGTCGCTCCCCCTCTTTCTTTTTTTAATAACACCATAAACATGTTGCAAAAGGCCATAAAGTGCTGACAAATGTTAGAGAGAATTTAAAATCTGGGCATTAAATACCTGAACGAAGGAAGACTCTGGTTTATAGAGGGGGCACGACAGCAGAACTCGTCTCCTTTCCAGAGAGCATCCCAGCGGGTGGAAGGGAAGCAGAGGAGCGAGGCCTGGCTGGGCAAGGACACGCTGTTCCACCTGCTCCAGCACTGGTTCAGCGCCCGCGGACCACCCTTCCCCACCAACAGCGATTTCTGCCCCCAGGAGCCAGACCAGATGCATTTGCAGCGGGCACCCAGGCAGCAGGACTCTGTCCCAGTGCTGGCACCGGCCCCAGGGACGCTGCATCCCTGGGCACCGCTGAGCTGATGCCACAGCCCAAATGAACCTCAGCCCCCGCAGGACCTCGACCGGTCCCCGGAGCACCCAGGGCCTGGCCTTGTCCGGTCCTTGGTGTAACACGGGGCAGCGAGACCCCACATCCCAAGATCCCGGCACCTCCGGGCTCCCTTTGCAGGAGCCAGGCTTGTCCCTGCCCTGTGGTCCCCTCCGCAGGGGACATCCCGGAGGCTGCTCTGTGCAGTCAGGGGATGAGTTTTTGGAGAAGCCCTGTGCTGGGACATCCTATACTTCAGCTCCTGAATGTGAACCAAGACTTCTTCAGTAACTACAACGTCCCGCACAGGCTGAAGAGAGAGCGGCTCCGTGCCAGGAGCTGCCCGCGCACCCGGCAAGGACGGGGACGCAGCATCCCCCCCACCTCCACAGCATCCCCCCCACCCTGGGAGGGTCAAGTCCCGGTGGACCACGCAGTGCCCTGTGGCCACACTTGGCCACCTTCTGCCAGTTGGCTTTGCCAGGAGCTCGTGGGTGACAGCAGCCCCCGACGCCGGCAGGGAGGAGTGAGGGGGATTAGCGGAGCCGATGCCAGCAGACATCTGCAGCGTGCTGACACATTTACGCACCCTCAGCCGGCAAAGGAGGAGCCGGAGCTCAGGGCACGTGGCAGAGGTCTTGTAGCCACCCACTCTCCATGCTGGGGCCCCCCCAAGTCTCCAAATAGCTGCTCCTTAGCAGGGGGAAAAGGCTTGCGCACAGAGAAGCGGCTGCCCGGGCACAAGCTAAGGCACAGGGATGGTAGGGTTCTAAAAAATCCTGGTGAGAAAGCACATTCAGTGCACATTGGGTCCTTTGCCTCAGTTCCGATACTCCAGATAACGCGAGGACAGACCCAGCAGGGCCGTCCCGGGGAGCGCGGTTAAACGCAGCCCAGAGGTTTCCATGCTGATGCAGCCCCAGCATCCGCCTGGGGTCCTTCTCCCAGTCCCATCCCGGCAGGGACCCGCAGGCTCCCTCCTGCCATCGGCACCGATTTGTGTCCCGCGGGTCTTTTATCGGGCCCAAACACAACGGACCCAACATGCGGGGCCAGAACCTCCACCCAAGTAAAACCGCCGTCGCCACGGAGCTCAAGTGGCATCAAAATTGCTAATCTGAAGATGGGTCCCATTCAGCCACGTGGAATCAGGGAAACTACCACCTGAACCTCAAGTTTGGATGAACTCTCTAAGAGAGCAAGAAATCTTAAAAAAGAAAAAATCTGATTTGAGTTCACATGATTCCATAACTCCGAATCCACTTTCCTTATCCCTTACGTCATAGTAAATAAAAGCAACAGAAGTATAAGAATTCATATGAAAGTCACCACCCATAGCAGTCTTGGAGCAGCTCCGTGATCCGTCGCCGCTGTACACAGGTGCCAGGTGGGTATTTGCACTGGGACCCCCTGGCTGTGCCCACCCTCCAGAGCCCCGGGGAGCCCCCAAACCCCCCAGGGCACAGAGGAGCCCAGTTGGGGGGCGGCAGCCGCCCCATCCCACCTTCACGCAGAACCTCACCGCCAGCACAGCCCATTTCCAGCCCACCCTCCCATTTGGGCAAATTGGGCGCTAAAGGGGCCACGCCGGGTGCCCCCAGCCCAGTGTGGGGAGGGTCTTACCTGGTCGCCGGCAAAGGGAGCGCGGAACCTGCCCTGGCAGCCGCCGAGCCCGTGTGCCGCGGCCGTCAGGGCACCACAGACACCCCTACGCCCGCAGAGTTTCCGACACTTGTCTCGTATTTCAAGGAGCACTTCGAATGCGGTTCGATCGCCACTAAATCAGCCCTCATCAGCAGCCTCCGGTCAGGGCAAGCAGGAGCTGGGTGCCTGCGGCTCAGCAAGTCCCCAAAAGGCGCCCAGCGTCACGCGGGGCGGCCGGCGCCAGCTGGCAGGAGCCTGCGCCCCAGGAGCTGCCGTCAGCCGAGAGCAGGCAAGTGCCCTGGACATGGGCTCTACCGGGGATCGGGGAGGTGGGGGAGCCCCTCGGGCTGCCCCTAAGGTCAGATCCACAGAATCTCCCCTCCAGCTTTGTAAAGAGGCACCGGCCGCTGGCAGAGGGACACGAAGGCAACTGGCCCGGGCGTGTTGTCCCCTGGGGTGGAAGTGGCCCAGGAGACCCGCTACGGCATCGGGAGATGCTCTGACATCCCGGACTAAGAGCTGAGCCAACACAGGCAGACCACAGATTTCAGAGGGCCCTGGCCATGCCCACACCACTTTCAGCATTTCATAACACGGTGTCAAACCAGCCCCCTTCTGCTCCCCCGCCCCCAAGCCCCAACATATGCTCTGCTAATGCCGGTGCGAGGCACATTTTAGGATCAGTCCATAAATCACAGCAAGGATTACTGTCAGCCAGTCCCAGGGCTGCAGGCTGGCTCCTGGCACAGGGACCAGGGCACGCAGGGGGCTCACACCACCCTCACGCCCCAGGTCTGACCCCCCTGGACGCCCAGGCTGGCTCTTACCCTCGGATGCCCCCCCGAGGTCCCCCTCAGCCCCACGGGACATCCTGCAGCCCCCCGGGCAGGCAGAGGGCATTGCAGGGGCGCGCGGGTACTGCGGTGCCTGTCCTCTCCTCCGCACACCGGAGATCACTAACACCGCAGGGCTGCGCGTCCCCTGAATCAGCAGATCGCAGCCCCACTCCCGGACGTCAAGGACAGCTAAAACCCGAACCAAAGGAGACGCCGTGGAGACAACAACCCTGCTTTTCTGCAGCGGTGCGGAGAACGTGCCCGTCCACCCTGGAAACCCGGGAATTGCCTCTCAGCTCCCCTCCCAGGGTCCCGCAATCCCTCAGCTCCTAACGCCGCATCGGTAACGCGCTGATTTATCAGCTTCAGCAGGGACCAAAGGGGCAGAGCGTGGGGTAACGAGAGAGAAAACGCAGTGGTGGCAGGGAGCACGGGCTCCGTCTCTTTAGAATGACAGATGAGACGGTGCTGGGGCGGGCGATCGCGCTGCCCTGGGCACGCGTCGCGGCCGGGTCCCGTCCTTCCCGGGTGGGCGATGGTTGGCTGGGTGGGCTCCCAGCAATGACCCACCCACTCTTGCACCAGAGGAGGGAAAATCAAAGCAAAGACAGGCAGGGAGCGTGACATTTTGTCCCCAGGGGTCGAGCTGTAAATGTTAGCACAGCGTTACGGGAGCAGCGGGAGAGGAAAGGCTGAGGCGCCTGCGATTCATCATCCCGACCGGCTGCTGCTCCACACGCTGCCAGCTGAGGAACGCCTGGCACGGGGCTTGCAAGATCACAAAATCCTTCAGGTTTCGTATGATCAGCACAAAGATTAGGGCAGAGCCACCTCCCACAAGCCCGCAGAGAGCTTAAGGCCGTGCCTGCCCTTGCTGCAGCCACCCGGCACCGAGGCCTCGCACGATGCCAAGCGCAAGCAGGGTACAAAGCTCCCAGGGGATGCCAGCGGACAGGGCACCTGGCGGGACTGGCATCATCCAGGGCAGGGAAGAGCCAGTGAGGCGGGGGTCTGAAAGGTCATGGTGGGAGAGGAATAGAACAGGCGGCTTGGCCAAGTTTTGGAGGGGAGGCGGGGATGCCACCCTGGCACACCATCCGTCACGGGGCGGCTGCGGGAGGAGTGATGTCCAGCCGAAGGGACGAGGCTCTGGCTGCTCCCCTGCCTCCGCACCGCTCGCCTCTCAAAATAGCCCCGAGGAACGCAACCCGATGCAGCCACAGGGCACGTCTTGGCCTCGCTGCTCCTCCCTAGGCGCTACACACAGGGGGTTTTCAAATCCCCCTGAAATCAAATCCACACACCACTTGTGAGACTGCACCGTCTCCTCCGGGCACAGGGCTGGCTCCCGTCACCCTGGCAGAGCCCCGACCCTCCCGGCAACTCGCACAGACCCATAAACAACGAGGTGATGCCACACGTTGGGGCGTTTGCTGGTACTGGAGTTCCCCGCACGCACCGTCCCTCCTGTGACGCTCCAGGGAACCCCTGTCCCAGTCCGGACCCTCGCCCATCTCCTCACTGAACTTGCTGCAACTCATTTTTCTTGGAAAAAGACCCACGGGGAGGGTGCGAGCCCCGGCAGCGTCTTGCGCCCCTCGCTGCGGCTGCACGAGCAAGTTCCTGGAGAAGCGGATTGACCGCAGGCGCAGGACTCGGCACGAGGTTATCGCATTAAACATTGAAAGTCCCAGTTGGGAGAGCACCGGCCAGTGCCGCTCCCTCTGCAAAGCCAAACCGAATGGCTTACAGCTGGGTTTGTTCCTGAGCCACGTAAGGAGAAAACAAAGCTGGGAGGTGTTGCCAGGCCAGCACGGCTAAAAGCTTCGTTCCCAGGCGAGGAGAGACCCTTCCCCGGGGCCACATCCCAACCAGCGCAGGCAGGACACGGCCGCAGCCCACGCACCGTCCCCAAACCCACCACCGGGTGAGGGGCTGCCAGCTCCCATCAAGCTGCCACCCCCACCGCGGGCACCGGAGGCTGGGCCAGCAGCGGCCACCATCGGAAGCGTAAAGCCACCAGCGCCGCAGTGGCGGCGGTCGCGTTCCCCCACCCACTCGTGCCCCAGGAGGGCAGAGGTGGGGGGCACCCACCACAAAAACTTAAAGCGATGAGCCGGGTCCCAGCACAGACCCACAGCAAAGGCAGGGTCTTCCCTCCCGGCCCCCCTCACTCCCACATCTAGGCCAGGAGCTTTTTGGGGCAGAAACAGGCTTCTAAGCGTGTTTGTTGCTAGCTGCTGACTAACACAGGAGACCTCCAATTTAAGCTCTTGCAGGCTACTGTATTACAACTTAAATTAAATATTTCATAGCGCTAAGCAAGTGACATTTGAAAACCAGTCATCGCAGGGGTATCGAATAAAGATATTTGCAACAGGAGCTGCTTAAAATCCGTGCAGTGCTTTGGATGACTCCATCAAAACAAGCCCATCGCATTATTAAAATAAAAGTTACCAAACACCCGATCTCCTGGAGGAGGCTCCGGAGCCCACGCAGTGGGGCTCAGCGGGTGGGGGGCAGCAAATAAGCGGAGCCCTGCTGACCCACGAGCCTGCCTTAAAGTTCAGCTCCAAAAGCCATTTTCATTAAAAAGTTAAGGCTGGCAAGAGACTTTGCGTTACTTCTGCCTTCTGAACCTGCCGTGACCACAAGTTGCTTATTTTTTTTAAGCCCCAGCACTGAAATTCCCCTGTCTCGGCAGAGGCCGTCTCTACATCCCAGGACCGCGCTCGGAAGAGCTTAAACTCCAGAGGGAGCTGCACCAAATGCCCCCAAAGCAAGTTCTTCCCAGCCATGGGACCCTCCCCCCCCGGACCCCCCATGTGAAACAGCACATCAGGACCTACCGGAGCATCGCAGGGGGCTGGGCTGGCAGAGGGCAAAGTGGTCCCTGCCCAGGGATGCTGGGAGCAGGGATACTAAGCAGGACACCCCCTCCAAGGCTGCTCCCCACCCCTTTTTATCACCTTCCCAAACTCAGCCCAGCTGGGGCTGCCCGGCAGCTGGCGGCAGGGGATTCATCACGGCCGAGAGAAGGCAAAGCGCCTGCGGCTGATGAAACCTGGGTTCAGCCAGACCCCCCCAGGTACGTGGGCTGGAGGGATTTCCGTGAGACAGCTCAGTTCTGGCAAGCGCCTGATTTACTTCCCCAGTTAAGCAGTATGTTTGCCGTATAAAACCACGCTTTTAACATGAGAATTTGTCAAAACGTAACAAAACAACTTTCATTAACTTCCCTAAAAAAAAGTGCTTGGGAAGGTCCAGGCTGGTGTAGGACGTTCTGCATTGGTCAGAGCTGATGTGGCACAGAGTCCGGGCAGCAGGATTGGGCTTGACGATGATGAACGTTGTGTTCAGGGACAACAAATTTGGGGAAAATCTCCTTCTCGGCACACGGTTCAGCCCCAGCAGCTTCAGTGGGAATGCAAGGCTTCCCCAGGTACGTTGTCGCTGGGACCGCTCTCAGGTCTGCCCGCTGGCCACTGGCCACCAGGCCCTGAACTTTGGAGAGAAGGGACCGAGAGGGAAAATCCTGACTTGGCTGAACCACCGCGGAAGGGGCCGCCCTTGGCTGAGCCGCCCCGGCACAGACCCATAAACAACGAGATGATGCCACACGTGGGGCATCTGCCCCAGATCTGCAGCGCTCGTCACAGCTCTGAAGTTGCCAAACCTCCCGACTGCCAGGAAGAGCTTGAAAAAGCATCTCTAGCTGAAAGGCAGACGACAAGTAAAAAGAACCCCGAATTTATTGTTTTCTTAGAATTTAGAGTGGGAGGAAGGAAAATGGGACGACCCATGATTTTTTAATGCCTGCGGTTGGCAGTTCCATATTTAATGTGACAACATCCCTTTAAGAAAAATATGTTCATACGCAGGCAAGAAAATAAATTGGCAAAGCAATTTGCTTTCAAGACAGCCTGACAATTCCCCACACAAACACTTTACCGCAGCCTTGGTCGAGCCGCAGTGGCCGGTGCTCCGCGCTGGGCAGCGTATAATCGAAGAGTTTAAGGATGCTTCGCTGGTTGAGAAGCCCATCCGCTAATACTGGAAGCAGTAATTTATCCCAGCGCTGGTACAAAGGAAGAGTGGAAGAAATAATTCATTGTGTGTGAGACGGCGAGGAGACGCGTTGTCGTGTTATCTGGCTGACAACCCCACAATACAAACAGAGATGCTTGTTACGGCGTCTCAAGCCGACGCGATCAAAAGGGTTTCTTCATTCGGGGTAGGAAGGGGAGGAAAAAAAAAAAAAGGCAGGAAGAAAGGGAAAGGAGAGCTAAATCAAAGCCTGCGCCTACCATTGCTCATGAAAGAAACTTGCGAGAAATGCTCTCTGCAGAGCAATTTGTCATAGAATCATAGAACGGTTCGGGTTGGAAGGGACCTTAAAGATCATGTTGTTCCAACCCCCTGCCCTGGGCAGGGACACCTCCCACCAGACCAGGCTGCTCAAAGCCTCATCCAGCCTGGCCTTGAACCCCTCCAGGGATGGGGCAGCCACAGCTTCTCTGGGCAACCTGGGCCAGGGGCTCCCCACCCTCACAGTAAAGAGTTTCTTCCTGAGATCTCATCTAAACCTCCCCTCTTTCAGTTTGAAACCATTACCCCTCGTCCTACCATTACACTCCCTGATCCAGAGTCCTTCCCCATCCTTCCTGGAGCCCCTTTAGGGCCTGGAAGGGGCTGGAAGGTCTCCCCGGAGCCTTCTCTTCTCCAGGCTGAACCCCCCCAACTCTCTCAGCCTGTCCTCCCAGCAGAGGGGCTCCAGCCCTCTGATCATCTTCGTGGCCTCCTCTGGCCCCGCTCCAACAGCTCCGTGTCTCTCCTGTGCTGAGGATTCCAGAGCTGGACGCAGTACTCCAGGTGGGGTCTCCCCAGAGCGGAGCAGAGGGGCAGCATCCCCTCCCTCGCCCTGCTGCCCACGCTGCTGGGGATGCAGCCCAGGATGCGGTTGGGTTTCTGGGCTGCCAGCGCGCGTTGCCGGCTCTTGTTGAGCTTCTCGTTCACCAGCACCCCCAAGTCCTTCTCCTCAGGGCTGCTCTCACCAGGGTCTGAGGCAGGACCCTGCGGGAGCCACTGCTGCTATCCCCCCCGGGGCTTCGGAAGCGTCGGCCCCTCCGCGGCCTTCGGTCCCTGCTCAGGGCAGCGCAGAGGGGACACAACCAAGCTGGCAACACGGAGGGGACACGGCTGAGCCGGCAGCACGGAGGCGACACAGCCAAACCAGCAGCGCCAGCGGGAAGGATGGGGCTGAGGAAGGCAGAGCGCGAAGGCAGCGGAGCCACGGGGAGGAGAAGACCCCCCAACCTGGGGTCCGAAACCGTCCCTCGCAGCACTTCTGCCCCTGCCCCGGCCTCACACCTGGGCAAGAGGAACCACAGCTAGCGCCTGCCGCCCTCAGATCAGCCGTGGCAACGCCGCCATCCGCATCCTGCTTTTCCAACCTTTTATTTGTCTATAGAAATTTTGATTTGTTTATCAAAGGACCAGGCTGAGCCAGCCCGGCTGCTCCCCCCGCCGCCGGCTCCCCCCTTAACTGAGCCGCTTGCAGTAGCCGGGGGGCTCTCTCATAGGCCTTTTAATTGCTTTTACTCATTTTTATTAACAGCCAGCTACCTGTTCTCCCCCTGGGCTTTGCAGCTTTTGCCGGCAGCTCCGTGGCCCCGGGGTGCGTGGCCTGGCCGCCCTGAGGGGGCTCGGATGCTGCACCGGGGGCGCAGGACCACATGCACCCCCCCAAGCCACCACATCCTGGGGCTTTGCCTCAGCCAGGCAACGGCTTTTGTGTGGATCTGGAAGGATTATTGAACCCTCCAGACATGGCAAAACCTCACAGATGTCAGAAGGGCTCTGCCATGGGGAGAAACGCGAAGACATTCCCGGGCTGCCGGGAAAGACGGGACGGGATGTGGGGGCACTTTGGGTCCTGCCGGTCATGAAGCCCCTAAAGCCTCCAGCCTGCCTGGGGTGGTCCCACAGCCCGGGGGTGGCACAGCACGCCAGAGCCCCCCCCAGCCTGGCAGCAGCGAGGGCCAGGAGGTGCCGCCGAGGGGATCCCCGAGAGCAATGGGGCACAAGGGTCCCATCAGCGCTGCGTGAGCTGGGGCTGCGCCGCAGGAGCCCCGGCCTTCAGTCTCAGCTCGCCTCTTCGAACGCTGACTTGTCTGTGAACCGCCGGGAAGCTGTTACGGACAGGCAGGGAAATTAAACAGGACAGATGATAATTAATTGTCCATGTCTTTCAGCGTCTCCTGGATATGGATTAATGAATTTATACGTTACTCGCTGGCTAGAGGACAGAAGGAAGAGGAAAAGAGTTTTACAGCTCGGGTTTAATCAGTTCAGTGATAAGTTCAGTGAATTAGTCACCTCCCCTCCGCACGCTCTTTTGGTTTCTGCAGTTATCTCCAGGCTTGGTAACCCGTGGCTCCCGCGAGCCGCCTGGACTCGCTCCCTGCGTTTGCAGGATAACAATGCAGGAAGCCAGTGGCTGCGGCGTGAGCATCCCCCGCTGCAGCAGAGGCCGCCCGTGTCAGGAGAGAAGCACGTGTGTGTCCAATTAAACTGGGGAACCTTCGCTCCGAGAAGGCCAGAAGGCAGCAAGTGTTGGCTGCCAGCGCAGGTGGCAGCGCCAGTATTTATTTGGGCAGCACCATTAACGTTATTTAATGAGCTCTGGTGGGTCAGCTTTCCTGTTTGAGAGGAATTTGTAAACGGACTCATGAAAAGTTACTTGTCTCCCTGCCACGGCAAACACGTGCACACGGGCCGTGAGTAGCCGGCCCCAGGCACACAGAGCCATGCGTGGTACGTGCCGCAGCTGGGCCCCTGCACGGGGCAGGGGAGGCAGGTTTGTGACACACCGTGGGTCACTTCTCAGGCTGGGCTGGTGCCGGAGGGACCGGCGATGGCACTGGGACTCACCACTCAGTGGAATTTTGCCCCTTCCCATCCCCATGCCAGCCCCAGGTGCCCTGCGGCTGCAGCTCTGCACCACTGCCCCAAAGGGGACAAGGAGCCTGTCACTGCCCCGTGGCTAGGAGAGAGCTGGAGTGGCCCCCACAGGGTGCTGGGTGGCCATAGGAGCCTCGCTCAGCCCCTTGCAAGCCAAGGCACCAGCGCCTGCCTCCCTCCCGCGCGTCGGCACCAGGAAGGATCTCCCTCCTCCCTCCTCTGCCGCTCACCTGCCTCCCACACCGCCCCGCACCCGTGACACCGCAGCGCTGTCACCGCTGGGGCTGCCGCACTGTCACCGCAGGATGTCTGACACAGCAGGGATGGCAGGGCTGGGCACAGGCCGGGGGCTCACATCCACCCCCAGGGCACAGCCAACGAGCAGCACGGGAGCCGTGGCCGGAGGAGAGGCCAGTTCTTCCGCCGGGGCATTGCCAGGGGGAAGGGTGGGAGCTGCCATTCCTCCAGCCGGGCGCCGGATGCAGCCCAGTGCTCGGCGCTGCCCGCCAGCGAATTCCAGGCGACGGGAGACGCGGTAGCGAGGTGGCCAGGGCAGAGACGCTTGGCAAGTCCCCCTCCTGGGATGCACAGCCGCCAGACAACGCAGACCGGCCGTGCCAAGGGTCTGGGCGTGTTCACGAGCGGGCACGGTGCCACCGGCGCAGACGGGCGCGGGGGCGGCAGCCAAGGCACGGTGCTGCAGGCAGCCTCGGGGGACGGGAACCCCAGCAGCCAGGGCTCACCGCTGGCCGAGGGCAAGCCTTGAGAGGGGCTCCTCCTTTCGGCCCCAGCACACGTGCCCCCATGCTGGCTGCTAACCGGGAGGGCGGCCGCAGCATCGCCGAGCGGAGATGTGCAGCGTGCCAGCCCTGTGCCGGGCAGCGAGCCCCACAGCGCCCGTGCCCCACGCTCGCCCCACAGAGCCTGGCACTGCCCCGGCACCGACCGTGGCCACCCAGAGCCCCAGGCTCGTGGGGATGTGAGCGGAGGACAGTGGCGAAAGGCTCCTCGCTGCTGGCAGCTGGTGAGAGGTGGAGGCGTTGCTGTTATGAAAACATGCGAGGGCTGTGTCTGAAAACATTGCAAGGAGCCAGCTACATAAATAGGCCCTTTATGGCTCTTCCCTGCTCTAAGACAGGCCCTTTCACATGTGCTTGGCTCCGGCACAGGGGGGTTACTCGGCTAAAAGAGCTCTTCGTGTTGGGTGCGGAGGGGGAACAGGGAGGCACCGGCACTGGCAGGGCTGAACGCGGTGCAGCAGAACTGCCTGGCCCAGCCCCACCGTGCCGGCACCCAGCAGGACGGGAGAAAAGCTGGTTTGGGGCAGGTCAGAGGACAGCAGTGATGGGGACGGGCAGGTCCAGCGCTGAGCGAGCCCGATGGGCATCAGAGATGCCAGGCAGTGCGTGGCCCGGAGCGTCCCCTGCCTGCCCTGGGGCATCCCTCACGGCGAGGCTGGGCTCCAGGATGGGACACCCCTGTGCCGGCCCATCCCTTCCAGCCCAGGTGGCACGGGACCAGAAGATTAAGGCACATCCATAACCCAATCCCACGCCGTTTCACACCAAACCCAGCGAGGCCCCCGCTCCAGGCGCACAGACACGATTTGCAGACTCGGGGCTCCCCGCGGCTCCCAGCTCCCTGCAGCAATCAGGGGCTCCACGTACCAGCACCGTGCTCTGCTGACGCCCGCAACCGACCCACAGGTTCCCTGGAAATGGGGCTGTGCTGGAGCTATTTCTGTCTGGAGGCTCCAGCACTGTGACACCCACCCGGCACCCCCAGTGGGCGCTGGCAGGCGGTGTGGGTGCCAGCAGCCGTCCCCCTGCGGCTGCAAACGTGTTGACACCTGAGCAATAATCTCTCTTTCCTCACGCGAGCTGCTGCGGGGCAAACGGCAGAGCAAAGCGCACTGCGGTGCCCAGGAGAAGTTGCCGGCTGGCACCCAGGCAGGAGGAGGGCAAGCTGGGGGACACCCCGGGCCAGAGGATTCCCGGACTATGGGGCAGCCCTGGCCACCCCCCGTCTACCTCCGCAGGCAGGTTTGCAGCCCCGACTCAGTCCTTTCTCTCTATTTCCAGGTCACACACTCGAGAAAGCAGCGTGGCAAATGCCGGCTCTCCGGCAGGATTTTCTGCCTGAAGGAGAAGAGCCTCTGGCTTGGGCCATGGGGGCAGGAGGCAGCTTTGCTTTCCCGAGTCCCGGGATCTCAGACCTGCCGCCACCACTGTCACCCGACAACGGCTCCAACCCCAGCACCTCTTCCCAAGCAGGGGGTGCTCCTACTCACTGACACCCCATGGAAAAGCAGCTCACATCCCCACGCCGGAGCTGCAGTGCCCGTGGAAAGGGGCAGGGACCGGGACGCAGTGACCGCAGTGCCGTCATGGGACACAGGTGGCAGCTGCTCCGCTGCCACCACCTGCGCGGGGAGCACACCTCGGCACCGCAGCACGCGGGCGCTATTAATCAATGGTTTCATTAGGGCGACGTCATTAATTGAGCACCTTCGGTGGCCGGAGAGCCCAGGATGATCCATCTGGTGTCCGAAGCAGCGCGTGCAGCAGCGGCGCTTTATTTCTCTCGGCCACATCTATTTAATTGTGATTACAATTCAGTTTATGCCCCCTCAGCAGCAAACGTCCCCCCAGTGTGGGAAGGCTGGTGACTAAAGCAGCGGGTGAATGATTAGTGACTCAGCGGATAATTTTGTTCATCTCGTGGCTTTTTTTAGCGCGGGGCGGACAGAGCTCGCACAGCAAACCCTCGCCTGCCACAGCTCCCACCCCCCCAGCATCCCCGCGGTGCGTTGCCCACCTGGGGCTGGTGATCAGGCACGCTCCTCCTCCAGAAAACAGACCACGCTGCCGAGGGCTTTGGCTTTTTCTTAATTCTTCCTTTCATGTTTTTTCCTTTATGACCTGGGAAAAGGCAAGGGCGGTGCGAGAGCCCCAGTTAGCCGGGAGGTGCCGGGAGGTGCCGCCCCGGCAGCACTCACAGCACAGTTCATGCCACGCTGGGCTGACCCGGCAGCAGCTTTTGCCAAGAGCAAAGCACTCAGCTCTTGTCTTAGTGATAACTGATGGCTGAAAACACCAGGTGCCGGCTCAAATTAACAAGCTCTTGGAGCTGGAATTCTGCTGCGAAAGAAGCCAGCGCCGGGGCGATCGCCATCAGCGAGAATCAGCCCGTGGCATCTGCAGCAGCGCAGGGGCACCAGCCCTGCCCCGACTGCACCCGCAGCCCGAGGACCACGTGAACGGCCGCGTCCCGGCGGGCTGGGGATGGTGACGGGGACGTGTCATGAATTTCTTCTCATCTTTACAGACAGGGCAGCCGCAGCACGTCAGCTGTGCGAGCGCTGAAGCCCGACGCGGCGAGAGCCGGGTCCAGCCCAGCGCTGCAAAGCCAGCTGCCGGTGTCCCTGGTCCCCTGGGTGACCAGTGCAGGAGCAGAGATTGAGGTCCACAACCTCAGCACCATCACCGCGCCTGCACCGATCCCCCTCCATCCCGGCTTAGCCACCCCCAGGTCCCCCCTGCCACCTCCCTGGCACAGGACCATTAGCGGGTGGTCCCTACACCAGTGCGACCAGTGCCTCCCCCGGGGAGCTGCTGGTGTTGATGGCAGACGGTCACCCAGCATCACCAAGAAGCCCTCATGGGCTGGACCAACACGGCCCCAAAGCAGCTCCCGGGGGGAGGCAGCCCTGGCCTTGGGGGCGGGAAGGGGGAGGACGACGGGGAATTGCTGCCTCCCTAAAGTGGCTTCATTCTTGCTCTCTCTCTAATGATTTCCCAGCTGCTTCCCCATTTTAGCTGATAATGGGACTTCACTCTCTATCTGGGTTTGAGAGTTGCTTGCCTTGTTCGAGCTGAAGAAAATCAATTCCCCTCTCACTCAAGCCTTTCCAAGACAGATGAACTGAAGATCGCGCCTGCCTGAGCAAAATATTTATTCAGTCTGGGAACAGATTTACTTTTGAACCTTCTATAAATACAGCTGAGGGCCCCAATTTAATCCCTTACCAGAAGACCTAATTTTATTTGTTTTATGTTTAAAAAAAAAATCCTCCCTTTTCCAACGCCTTGTCAAGCAGGTGAAGAAAGGCAGAAATTTGGGCACCCACCTCAGCAACGGGCAGAGGGCTCCGGCCGCGGGTGCCAGTGGGGGAGGGTGAGACCCCCATGCTGTGGGGTCAGGGCTCTGCGGGGACTCCCTGCCCTTCATTACTGATTTACACCCCGTGGAAGCGCTGCCGGGGGCCAGGGCAGGCAGAGAGAGGCCAAATTCTCCCCCGAGGTGTCTTTGCGACCCTGCCTGTCCTGTCTGCACAAGGGTCCCTGTGCTGGGGACAGAGCCCACCGCCCTGCCAGCCCCACACGGCTGCTGCCCGGCCCCATGCACCACTCTCTGTAGCCCCCCGGGACCGGCGACCACTGTCCCACCGTCCCGCCGCCATGTCCCCACCGTCCCCACAAGCCCCCGGGGACCAGCCGCCCTTCGCTCCATCCGCAGCCAAAAGGGACTCCATGCATCATGTGCTAATTAGTATTCCAATGGGCCGGCTCTTTATTAGCGATGCCGCAGGCACTTTGCCACGAGCCAGCGCCTCTCCCATCGCCCTCCCCGTGGAGGTGACACGCCGAGCAGGGACCCTCCTCAGGACAGCGGCCTCACGGCGGCCCAAAGACCCCAGACCCCAGCGCAAGCTGCTGCCTCCATCTTCGTGGGCCAGATCTCATAGAATCACCCAATGGTTTGGGTGGGAAGGGACCTTTAAAGGCCACTCAGGTCACCCTGCCATGAGCTGGGACATCTCCAACCAGACCAGGTTGCTCAGAGCCCCGTCCAACTTGGCCCGGGATGTTTCCAGGGATGGGGCATCTCCCACCTCCCTGGGCAACCTGGGCCAGCATCTCACCACCCTCAGCGTAGAACTTTTCTTCCTTAGACCTGGTCTAAATCCCCCCTCTTTCAATTTAAAGCCATTACCCCTTGTCCCATTGCAACAGGCCCTCCTAAAAAGTCCCTCCCCGTCTTTCCTGGAGCCCCTTTAGGGACTGGAAGGGGCTGGAAGATCTCCCCGGAGCCTTCTCTTCTCCAGGCTGAACCCCCCCAACTCTCTCAGCCTGTCCTCACAGCAGAGGGGCTCCAGCCCTCCCAGCAGCTCCGGGGCCTCCTCTGGCCCCGCTCCAACAGCTCCAAGTCCTTCTGCTGTTGGTGCCCCAGAGCTGGAGTCAGCACTGCAGGGGGGGCTCCCCAGAGCGGAGCAGAGGGGCAGCATCCCCTCCCTCGCCCTGCTGCCCACGCTGCTGGGGATGCACCCTGGGATGCGGTTGGCTTTCTGGGCTGTGAGCACACATTGCCGGCTCACCTTGAGCTTTTCACCCCTCCGGCACCCCCAAGTCCTTCTCAGCAGGGAAGGACCTGCTGCCAGAGCCCACCTCGGTGCTTCCTTGGATGCTGTTGCCCGCTGTCCATACGGAGCAGCGGGGGCAGTGCCGCAGCACCCGGAGGTGCAGGTGGCTGCCGGGTCCCTGTAAATCCCCAGGCACTCACCCGCTGCCCAAGCCGGCACCCACCCTGCCCCGCCAGCCCCCAGCGCCACCCACCTGACCGCGCTAACGGAGCAGCACAAATAACCTCCCCTCAACGGCTGGACGGGGATGTGAGACACCACCGCGGATTAAAATGCCAGGGTGCCCGTCCCAGGTCCCTGCCCGAGCTCCACAGCCAGGGGACGAGCCGCCTCACCCCCAGCTTGGACGGGGGGGTCGCTGTGTTCCCATTTGAAAGGCCACCTGCCACCTCTCCACCCTGCGGAAGGCTCCTCCGAAGGCACAGTGTGCCCTACACCGCGACCGGCTCACTCATTTGACACACTTATTAAATTGCTATTATGCCTGTTTGCTAATTACCTCCTCCAGAAACCGGAGAGGACAGAAATTTGACATTGAGCCGTGACAATCTGCAGCCCGACTGCCGGCTGGGTCCAAGGTGCCCAGCAGGGCTGGGGGGCGAGCGGGGGGCTGGAAACACGGCAGCTGCTGGAGCATCCCTCCCTGCCCCGCCAGCCTCTGCCCCACGCCCGTGGGATGGGGACCGGTGTGTCCCCAGGAGCCCCGGTGAATCCTAGCACCGCGTCCCAGGGAGCCAGAGCTGCCCTCCCCGCACCCTGCGCTGCCGGAGCACGGATTAAATCCGGGTGCGCTTTAATCCTCTCAAGCCCTTTCGTAACAGCGCTCAAAAATAAGCCTGGAGAGTTCCTAATACTTCTTGAAAATTTGGAGTTGGGATATTTATAGGCTCTGCCCTTGCGTGCGACGAAACGCACCCGGGAGGGCTCAGCTGCAGGGTGGGGGGGTCTCGCTGCCGGCCCCCAGGGTCCCTCCCTAATCCTGCCCAGAGCCCACTCTGTGCCGCTCCCTCGTCTCCTGCCGGCTCGGGAACAAGCTTCCCTTGTTTGGGATTTTCATTTTTTTTTCCCCTAAAAACATTTGAGGGCTCCTGAGAAGGAACTCCAGCCCCCGGCGCACAGTTGGGCTCTGTGCTGAGATGCCTCCGGCACTTGAAACGAACGCAAAGCCGCGGCGCTGCCGACCAAGACAAACAGCGCGGGGGCCTGCATCCCTGCGGCACGCGTTCCCGGGGAGCACGAGGACAGGGCGAGGCGAGCAGGTGACAAGCAGTGACGGGAAAAGTGACACGTCACAAGTAAAGAACTAACTCCAGCCTGGAGGAGCCCAGCCCCGCCTGGGCTGCGCTTGTTTCTCTTCCCGATAAACAACCGACCCTGGGCTTCGCTCTCCAGGGATGGGATATGAGGTTCCCTCCCCAGGGAACATCCCATCCCCCATCGGCATCTCCTCCGCTAGGCTCGGCATGAGGACGAAGAGCTGGAAAGGTCCTGGAGAAACGATTCCCCTCCAGCGGTGGGTTGGATCCTGCTGGGGGACGAGGTCTCTCACCAGCTGCTTCGGCGACAAGCAGGACTTGGGCATTCCAGCCCTGCCGGAGGCACGGTGTTGGGCAGGGCTGGCATTGTCCCCACTGGGGACAGGACATTGTATCCTCCAGGCCAGCCCTGACGCCTCTATCTATCCCAGAGCAGGGTTCATGGTTTGAAAAAAATATTAATTCTCCGCCACCATTCTTCTTATTTATATCTTCGTGGCTTGCAGATTAAACAAGGAGCGTGCAGCGGACGGCGTTGAATGCGGGAGCGGCACAAACCTTCGGTGGTGGGAATTCTTGCCAAAGAGCCGTACCCACGGATTACTGCCTGGCCTCCCCGGGAGTCCTGCGGGGAACCAAATGCCAAAGCCCTGCGCAACGCTGGGTGCCAGAAATTACCCACGTCCACAAAATCCCACAGGAGCTGCTGGGTCAGGGCCACCGAGAAACGTCTGCGTGGTCCGACCCCATCCCCAGGCGCTGCGGAGCAGAGGGGCTGTTCAGTGTCACTGTGCCTTGGGGACGGTCACACAGAGCCGGGTCACTCCTGCTCTTTGTCAAGGGGCTGCTGCCGTCTCCCCGTGAGGAGCAGAGCCCACGCAGGGCCGGCGGGATGGCGATGGGCAGAGCAGCCGGGCAAGGGACAAGGGATCAGCTCCCCGCACGCGTCCCTCCTTCACAGGGACAGACCCGGCTGCTGGCAGGAGGCTCCTGCTCTGCTCGCCAGCGGGAGCGTTCCCTCCACGGTGCTTGTGGTGAGCCATGACAGCCCGCGGGCTGCCGGCCAGGCACACGGACACCCTGGGAAACCAGCCCCCCTCAATGGCTGCGGCACCGGGGCAGGGTCCCGCCGCCTCTGCCACCACCCCCAGGAACCACGGCTACCCCAAGGAGAGAGCCTGAAGTGTTTTGAGAGCAGAAATGCCTCTGGGTGCTGAACCCGCCTGCGGCGAGGATGGACGCCCAGGAGGACGAGGCCAAGACCTCTCAGCTCCGTCCCTCTCCAGTTGGCCAGGGGGCTGGCGTCCCGCCATGAGGTCTGGTTCCAGTAACCACCACTGATGGCCATTTGCAGCTCTGCCACCCCGGTCCTGGGCTCGGCCGGGTCCAGGGAGCCGCGGGACGGCCGGGGCAGCAACACCAGGTCACTGCTCCTACGTCTCTCCTGCTCCAGCAGATAAAGGAAAGAAAGAACCCCAAAAAGCCCTTGGCCTGTTGCCGTGCAGTTTCACAAAGCGGTGACGCGCTGCTGCGGTGCTTTGCCCCGTTCAAAGGCAGGGGAGGGCTCCGAGAGGGAGGTGAAGGGAAGGTGAGAAGCAGCCTCTGATCTTAACGCTGGCAAAACCCTCCCCGCATTCAACAGCTCCTTCACCCCCCGCTGACGCGGAGCAAGAGCCAGCGACCAGACATCAGAGCCAGAAATACCCAAACTGGAAACGTGGCGCTTGGTCCAGCCTGGCCAGGCAGTGGCCAGTGGCATCTGCCTCGCAGCACTGCACCAGCCCGCACCCCCCGGAGATGCCCCATCCCATCCCATCCATCCCATCCCATCCCCTGCCCCCTGGGTCGGGGGCAGAGGAGTCAGCAGAGCTGGCTCTACCAGCCCAGACGGAGCCACAGCCAAGCCACAAACCCCTTGGTTCTTGTCCTTCATCCTTCCCAGCTCCCCAGGGCTCCTCGACCTGTGGGTACTGGGTGACCCCATGTCCTTGGAGACACACCGTGTTGGGCTGGGAGTGGGAGGACCAGCCTGCAGCGAGTGAGTCTGGGGGCCGTGGGGCGTGTGCCACGCTGACACAGAAACACAGAATCCCAGACTGGCCGGGGTTGGAAGGGCCCTCTGGAGATCATCCCCTCCAACCCCCTGCCACAGCAGGGTCACCCACAGCAGGGGGCACAGGAACGCCTCCAGGCGGGGTTGGAATGGCTCCAGAGACGGAGACTCCACCACCTCTCTGGGCAGCCTGTGCCAGGGCTCTGCCACCCTCACGGGAAACAAGTTCCTCCTCGTGTTGAGGTGGAACTTCCCAGGGTCAAGTTTGTGCCCGTTACCCCTTGTCCTGTTGCCGGGCACCACTGAGAAGAGCCTGGCCCCATCCTCCTGACACCCCGCCTTGAAGTATTTATAAGCGTTGATAAGATCCCCCCTCAGCCGTCTTTTTTCCAGACTGAAGAGACCCAAATCCCTCAGCCTTTCTTCATCAGAGAGGTGTTCCAGTCCCCACATGGACCAAAGCCGGCACCGTGCGGGCTCCCACCGGACCACCAGGTCTGTGATGGGAGAAAAGCCACCCTAGTGCGGGGGATCGGTTCGGATGGAGCAGAGAGTGCCTGGAGCAAGATGGTAGCGGGCGCCACGAAGGACGTTGGCAAAGGACCCTCGCGGTGGCCGGAGCCCAGCAGCCCCCATCCCATGGTCACCTCCCCTCTGCAGGACAAAGCATCCCTGCGCCCAGCCCACAGCCCCTGGAGTGGGAAACGACAGCCTGGCCCCAGGGCCAAACCCTCATGGATTTAACCCCTCCCGGATCAAACCCGCTGGCCAAAGGAGCCTGGCGGCTCGCCACAGGAGGTGGTATGGGCATCCTGCCTCCCCGGCACCCTGGCACCCGCAGCAGCTCCCATCTTCAGGCAGATCCGGGCACGGATTAGGACTTAACCTCAAAATGTTTCCCTTGCAATTTCCAAGTGATCTTTCTTATCAACTAATTAAAATTTTCCATAATTAGGCCAGGGGAAAATCACGACTCGGGAACGTTCCCATTTCAAAGCAGCACAGCTCTGTTCTGTGTGGAAGGCTCGGAGCCCCCGCCGGAGCCGGGCTCCCCCCATCCGTGCCGGGGCTCAGCCCAGGGTCGCCCTGTTCGGACTCCGCAGCCCCCGGAGCATCAAACCCCGCAGGGAAGGGCCGGCCACGTGCTCGGCGCCGGGGAAGCTGGGGATCCCCGTGCTGCTCCCCATGGAGCCCACGCGTGTGGGCACCACCTCCCCGGGCCCCGCCAGAGCCCCGGGTGCCACCGCCAGCCCCTCACCCTGGCACCCGGCCGGGAATTCATTCTGGGGAAAAGGCTGTATACGTTGCGGAGTGGGGGGGACACAAAAGTGGTGTTTTTTCTGTTTTTTAAAAAAATCCAACCATAAATGGCCCTCTGAAGGCCGTGGGGATGCTTCCCTACCTTCAGACCCTGCCTTCAGCACCTGGGGGTGCTTGGGGGAGCCCCCCCTCTGCCCCACGGCTCTGCAGGGCAAAGCCCCCCCCACTCCCGCAGCCCCAGGGTGCTCAGCCCCCGTCCCCAGCCCACGCTGGGGGGCATGAGCCTGACCGGCCCCACCGCCACGGCCAGCCCCAGCCAGCCCCTTGGCCACCGGAGAACACCGCGATGCCCTGAAGGATCGAACCCCGCACCCGTGGCATCCCTGGGGAGCCTCGAGGCAGCTTTCCGTAGGACACGGGACCCTCGCGGGGCACGTCCCGCGCCCCCCCGGGTGGCTCAGGGCTCCTTAAACACGCGGGTTCCCGTTTGCGACTTGCAAGTAAATTGTTGTGGTTCTAATGAAAAATGAGCGCCTGTTAGCATGCAGCCACAGACTGGATTTCCTTGAGAGCACAGATATAATTCTTGACAGGGGCTTCCTGGCACAGAAATTATGACACTATTTCGGAGGCAATTTCGGAACATCAGGCTAAGAAACAGCCTTTGTACATCACAATATTGTTTCTAAATTGACAAATAGACCCTCGTGGGCTTCATTACTCTGCTCCGGCCACGCATTTTTGCATTTTTATTTTCCCTAGGAATGATTAAAGGGGTTGCAGAACTGTGGGCTCTGGGTTGGGAAAATTCAAACACCAAGCCCCGATCGAGACGAGGAACAAGAAAAGTAGCTTGATGGGACGCGGAGCCTGGAGAGGGGCTCTCTCTTCCGACGATGTTCAAGTCCAGCACGCTTTGGAGACTGCCCCGTGCTTCCAGGACCAGTTTGCTCCCAGTGCTGGGAATTCAACAGTGGAAAGCAACTTGATTAATGTGTTCAGTACTCGATTGAGAGCATCAGTGCAAGGGCCCTCGTTTATTCAATAGCAGACACACCATGCGCTTGTAGAAATAGGTAGATTTCTCTTCCCTGCCTATGGCAGGGGGTTGGAACTTGATGATCTTTAAGGTCCCTTCCAATCCGAACCATTCTGCGATTCTCTGATCTCCCCAGAAATGCCAGATAAAAGCCAAAGCAAGGGGAAGACCTCCAGAAATGTACCCAAATAACGGGTCCCAAGACCAGGGTTCCTTTCCCAGCCACCAGCCGATGTTCAAGGACGCTGGGACAACGCTTGAGGGGTACGTTGGGGTTGGAACCGGGTGAGCTCCTGGTGCCATGACATCGCTCCAGGTGCCGTGGCACTGCTCCAGGCTCCTCTCAGGAACAGCCAACCCCTGGGGATAAACATCAGGAGGGTGCAGGCGGGACGGGTCCCTGTCCCCGTCATCCACGGGAGCCTCGTCCCGTGCCACGCCGGGCGGTATGGTGGGCAGCCGATGGCAGCCACGCGGCACCAAGAGAGCACAACCCGGCGGGGAGCACCGCGGGCAGGAGGGGGTCCCCGCAGTTTTGGGTGCGACGTTGCTGTGCAGCCGGTTGAGTTTTGCGCCTCAGGTGCTGCGGTATTTATACTCTTTTCCTGCCAGCAAAAATAGACTCGGCACGTCTGAGCTGGGTGTCTCGGCTCTTTGTGCTGAGGAAGACAGGAGCAGCGGGAGGGGAGGGATGGAAAGGCAGCCCCGACCCCCCCTGCCCATCACCGGCAGCGCACCCTCCGGTGGGATGGCAGCTCCTCGCACGCATTCACCACCGGGCTTTGCCGAACGGCCGGACCCCTGACCCTCACCCACAGCGGCTGGGACGCACGTCCCGCACACCCTACACAGTCCTGCGACGGGGACAAGGCCCTGAGGTCACAAGCCACCAGCCCCAACAAACATTTCTTATTCTTGGGATTATTAAACCATACCAAAGCTGGCGGTTTCATCAAGGCAGAGCATCACCCGAGCAGCCAGCAGCGTGAGCAGCTGGCTCCAGGGACCGAGGGCGATGTGGGAGCCCAGGGATGCTCATGCACAAGGCGCACAGCGGGAAGTCACAGCTCGGCATTGACGTCACCCCCCCGATAACACACAGCAATGCTCCCCGGGTTTACAGACACAGCTCCGGGCTCAGGATTACACCAATCTTTTTTTTTTTTTTTTTTTTAATGCACATGGCAGATTATAGAGCAAGCAAGAAACCCCGCAGCACCCGTTATCACCAGCCCGACTCTGAACTCTACGCGTGGCAGGAGTTTCTCATCGGCAGAATCACGGCGGCAGCTACCAAGGGACCTGAGCAGTTCCTCCCATCCCCACCAAGCCGCTTCAGCCAAGTGACAAACACCACTCAGAGAAGCCGACGCCACGCTGGATGCTCCATTGGAAAACACCTGCAGCCACTTCAAACAACAAAAAAAAAAAAACCAAAAAAGTCACTGATTTGACTGGCGCTGGCTGCAGAAAGTCCTGGCCAGGCTGGCAGCCGGGGACAGAGCCTCGCTTATTTGCGGAGTGTCACATCCAGCAGCTCTGCTCATCGATGCTATTTTCAGGCACCGTGCCCCACATGCAGACACAGCAGCTCACACAAAACTGCTCCCCGTTCAGACGCCCCGGATAAGGACGGGGCTGAAGATGGTTTCAGCGCAGCACGAGGCCAGCTCCCACCTCTCTTTTTTACTGGATGCTGCTGCCGTGCTCCACTCGGGGCGGGGGGTGCTGCCAACGTGCCCAGGACCTGCAGACACATCCAGCTGCCGCAGGAGCAGGCGGCTCCAGCAACGCAGTGGGAACAGAGCGGTGCCGATCCCCTTCCCAGCGCCGAACTAACCCAGGAGCCCTGTATGCCTCCAGGAGTGCAAAAGCTGGGCCCTACAATCCCTTACCTCAGGCAGAATCCCCTCCTGTATCTAAGATGCACTTTTAGGCTTTGCTCTGAAAATACAGGGCAGCCGCACGTGCCAGGGAGAGCTGGGAGTTCAGATTCTGTGCTAGAAGCTGTTTTCCCGCATGCACATCCAGCGCGATGAGCACTGCCAGCCCCACCAAGGGCAGGCGCAGGCACGTCCCAGCTTCCCGGGACCCCCCGGATTTGCTCCGGGGAGGAGGAGAGCTCCAGCTGCACCACACCCCACGCACAGCTCATCAAAAGCTGCAGCGATAACTCCTTTTATCAATAACGAAGTATATTGATAAAAGCCGAGGAGAGAGCGGGGGATCCTCCAGACGCGGATGCTCCTCCTGCATCCAAGGTCTCTGCCACTCAGGGGCTGCTCTGCAGGGATTAGTCTGGGCGGGAGGACCATGCTCTGCCCCGGCTGCAGCCACCCCAGACACGGCACCCGCTGTCCAAACCACTAACAGAAAACGCTTTTGTAAGGCTTCAGTAAAAGTCCTTTTCTTTAAAAGCCGAGTACCCCTTGTGGAGACAGCCAGAAAGCCTGGGCTCCATTTCCAACACAAACCTCTCCATGCCTCAACCAAAAGCAGGGACATGAGCAGCCCCGGCCGCCCCGCGGCCAAGCTGTGGGACACGCAGAGTGCACCGCGCACCCCGACACCCCGAGCAGCACAGCACTGTCTGCCTGTGGCCACAGTCCAGGTTGTGCCGCTTGCCCCGGCCACGTACAGAGACCTTGGCCAACACCTCCTGGGCCCAGGCGCTGCCGCCAGACCCGAGCCCACCGACAGCCCGTGGGGACTGCACACCGTCCACCCCAATGGCACGGGCACCTTGTCAGAGACAAGCCGGGGGCACCACCTGCCGCACACCCCCGCGGGTCCCGCTCGGCGTGGGAATGGCACAGGGGGAAGGGGCTGCGACCGCAGCCTCGGCCAAGTTCCTCTGAAGAAGTTTCCTCCTGACCCGACACCTCCGAAGGGGCCGGGGCGGCTTGTCAACGGGACTGGGGGCTCCACCGCCCCCCGCTGCCCTCGCCCCGGTGCACGGCGCTGCGCAGCCGGGCTCTCAGGAGCCGCGGGCGAGAGCCGGGATGGAGGGGGGGGGCCCGGAGCATCCTCCCGGGCAAACATCCATCCTTTCTCCCGGCTCCGCGCTGCCTCCCCAGCGTATCCCCCCCGCCCCCTCTCCCTCCGACAACTTTGCTGCGGCCGCAACTCTCCCGGGCCGCAGCCCAGCGGGCACCGAGCACCGGCGGTGCCGGGGAACCCGGGCCGCCCCCCCCCGCCCTACCTGCCCAGCCGCCCGGCTCCGTCGCCGTCTGCAGCATCCTCCCGCCGGCTGCTCGCTCCCGGCTGGGCGAG
>VWZL01003480.1:0-15468 GCA_013396915.1 Stercorarius parasiticus | reverse complement strand
AGCAGGGAGGGTGAAGCCCATCTCAGGCCCGGTGTGTAACACCACAAACACCCACACTCAGGCCCAGGCAGGCAGCAGGTATGCAGGCAGCAACGCCTGTTTGTGCCAAAGCTGCTCCGAGCTCGGCCAGCCCTTCCCCATGGCAGCACAGTGCCAGCAGCGAGGAGGCTCTGCTCCAGGGAGCTCTGCCACTTGCCCTGGCAGCAGATCCCCAGCCCCGACCGAGTCCCCGCAGCTGAACCACACAGGCTCAGGCAGCAGCAAGACACCGCTTGGAGCATCGCAGGCTCCCGTGCGGAGAGGGAGACCCTGAAATAAAGCCCTGTCACCCAGGAACCAAGTACCAGAAGCCAGCAGATGGCAACAGCACCTCATGATATAGTCACAAGAGTTGGGACTAGGGAAGCCCTTCTCCAACAGGTCCATCTCACACTGCCTGAGAAACGGGCAGCATCAGTCCAAAGCACAGTGGAAGTGCTGAGACCTCAGGCGTCCCGCAGGGATCCTGCGCTCCTGGGGCAGACGAGCAGGGGATGGAACCAAGCAGCACCCACAGCACCAGGCGAGTGAAACCCATTTGAGGCCGCCGGAGGCCGCACACGGCAGGCAGCAGGAACTCGGTCACCGAGTCGCTCCAGACCCTTCTTGCTTCCAGGATTTTAAGGAAATCCAGCACAAGCACAAGGCACCAAGGCCTCAGACAGAGGATGAAGCCCACATGAGTCAAGGCTGTTCACACAGACAACTTTATTGGCAGGTACCCAGCAGAGCTTTCGGAGACTCGACACTGCAAGCCCAGGGCCGGTGACACAGTGACTGTGGCTGTGCCTCCCACAGAGCTCCAGCAGCAGCTTCACACACGTCCCAACCTTCAGGCTCTCCCAACACACCCGGCATCAGCAGAGCTGCAAGGGGCTGCTCCGTTTCCCACATCGACTCCAGGTCTCACCCCAGGTGGGAGGATCTGAGTCCACGCAGCAGCCACAGGAGAGCAGCGCCTTTCAAAGCCATCCTCCTCCGGGGACAGAGCCACTCCATTCATTAGCACTTGAGCACAGAATTCCTAAACCTGCTCCGCTGTCATGCCAAGCTCCTCCGCACACTGCTCCCCCCACCTCTTCCCACCTTGAGCTGCAAACAGTTTCCCTAGAAGTATTAGATAATTAAAAATTCCCCCCGCTATTCACCTCAAACTTTCTCGCATGCCACGGCACAGCACCCCACCAGCCAGCTTACCCAGCCACCTGCAGCCTGGCTGGAGGGAGCTCCCGCCCCTGGAGGGAGCCCGGGGCAGGGGGCAGAGGTCCGAGGGCAGCAACCCGAGTTCCTCCTTCCCCAGGGCAGAAACGTAGCCCTACCGAAGAGCCGGGTGTCCTGCCCGGCCCAGTTCAGCCTCCAGCACAACTGCTGTGTTCTGGTCCACTCCCCGTCTGGTTTGAGCTGATTAAGAAACATGAACATTGTTGATTATGATAGGTTTATAAAAATTTTTTTTTCTTTTTAATCACACAAAACTGGAGCTTGTGATGAAGACTAAGTTGACAGTTCCTCTTAAATACCAGTATGCATAAGACATTGCATTAGGCACTAGGCAGCAGCCAACATCAGTTAGAGTCTGGCAACAGAAGCCATTTTAATACCTCCCTTCATACTTTTGTGGAATTACAGGCTTTTGCAATACAGATTGTTTCCACTGACAAGTTAGCCGAGGTTTCCCCCACCCCACCTCTGTACATCGGTAAACCATGTGTATTCACACCAGAGCAGGGTTAACAACATTAGTGGCATCACAACCATCAAAAAAAAAAAAGGACAATTTTTCATTTTTTCTATACAAGATTTTTTGCAAAAGTTGCAACAGGATTAGTGCATTACGACAGAACCGGAGATAAAAAAAAAAGAGAGAGTTGGCATGCTAGAGTCCAACACAAATAAAGACAACAGGCAGCTAGTTGTATGTACTATATTGACAAGATACTGATTGGTTACATGAAGAAACATACAATACAAAATACAGAAGAAACCAGTTTTGCTTCCCTCTGCCCCACCCCAGAATACTCATAAGTGATTTGGTCAATAAAGTGGCTGAAAAGCCAGAGTTTGTCACTATAATGCTACAGTTTAGTGGTTGTTCTAGGCATATCGTACTGGTATTAGCCTTAGCTTTTACAGACAGGTAATTTTAAACCAAGGTTGTCTAGCCTCAATATCCCTTTGTTTCCAATAGTGAACTACAGTACGTGGGACCTGGGTGCTGCTGGCCTCACCCGTGGGAAGGGATGGGCTGGCTGGGCAGACACCAGGTCATGCATCCACCACCACCAGGAAGAGGGAAGAGCAGAAGTTCATATATTAAAAAAGTGACTTAAGACTTAGAATTGAATTAGTATTTGTACAGAAAGGTGCAGGTGGAAGAACTCCCTCCAGCCTATGATCAGAAAGGGATGGAGAAATCACAGCAGCCACCGGCAGCAGCCGCTCTACGGTAAGTGCGATTGTTAGCGTGGATTCCAGTCACGTCATTCGAGGGCTCCGTCAGGCGGGAACGGCTGCTCAATTGCTGCAGCACTGGCTCCTGCTTGGCTGACTGCTCTCCTGAAGGTCAACCACCCGATTCCTACCTGGGCCACCAGGAGCGTTCTGGGGTTCATTTTTTGGCAGTTTCTTGGCTAGAAAGAGACAAGACATCAGTGGGCTCCGCTACAGAGGCCAGCCTCCTCCCCACCACAGCCCACAGGCTGGGCTCAGCCCTGCTCTGCCCCAAGCCCTCACCTCTTGGGGTGTTTGGGACCGGGCACTGCTGGCAGCACGAGTACAGCAAACCACCCCACTTCTAATCCTGGCTGTCATCAATCCCGCTCCTTCCTTACTCACCACCCCGGGATAGGGAGAGGGGGGAACAGGCTTTGCAAGGCAAAGGCTCCAAACCCTCAGGGAGTTAACAGTTCACAGAACCATAGCCAACTGGTCACGGACTCCAGTAAGAGCTCCCAGACCCTGGCTGACACAGGAGCTCCCAGGGTTTCCAGTGGGCTGCCCTGCTGGTGCTCAGAACCACTCCAGCCATCCTTCTGCACGCAGGCTGTTACCTATTGCCATGAAGATTTCATTCACATTCATCGCTGTCTTTGCCGACGTCTCCATGAACAGCAAGCTGTTGTCATCTGCATATGTCTGTGCATCCTACAAACAATCACATTAGAGTGGTAACGGCATCCTGCCAAAGGGAGGCCCAAGCAGCCTTCACGCACTTCACTTGCTGGCTCACTAAACACTGAAGAAACCCTGTCCCACCCCAGGGCAGACATTCCCCCCGCCCCGCCAGTCCCTGACCCTGCCTGGCCAGCACAGCAGGGAGACATGCTCCACTGTCAGCACCGCATGGCTGGTGTCCCAGCAGCAGGGCTGGGGTACAGCAGCACAGACTGTTTGTGAGCCAAATATAGACACAGTGTGTCCCGAGCAGCACAACACCTTGTACTTTGGTTAGCTGGGAGAGCAACGCGCGCTGTAAGTGCGCCACCAGCAATCCTGTGCAGAGGTCTGAGATAAGAGCTTCTCCTTGAAAGCCTGCCTGAGACAAGGTAAGAGCTGCGAAGAGCAGAGAACAAGCTGGGAATGATTCTTCATGCGTCTTGTATCTAAAAGATGCTGTTTCGTACACTGCTGAAGACAGCCCCAGATGAGCAAGGCATCAGAAAAAACTGCAGACAGAAGCTTGTACTCTGTGGGCCTTATTCTCCGCATTCATCATAATTGTTACCAAGAGCTAGAAGTGCTGTGGAAGGAGTGCATGGAAAGGCAGGCTACAATTCCCTCTGCGAGGCATCCTGGGGTCCTCAGCAGCGTAAATCTTGACTTCCACTCTCCCTGAAAGCCTTTTGCACATAGTCACCGTTTCCCCCACTTAAGCAAAAAGCCGCTTTCCTGACTTGCTCAGGTAACAACTGATCTGGATTCCCACTCACCTGGAAGTCCACAGCTCTCTTGGTAGCAAGGTCTGCCTTGTTTCCTGCTAGTGCAATTACAATATTGGGGCTAGCCTGCCTCTGCAACTCTTTCACCCAGTTCTTGGCTCGTACAAATGTGTCCTGGAAGCAAACAGGAGGCAGCAGTCAGGAAGGGCAGCCTCTTATTAATCCACAGTGAAGATATGATTAGAACAAGTCTTTCCTGGAAGAAGTGTTCTGCCTCTACAGCACTTTGTAGCAGGATCCTTTATCAGCTTAGACAGCCTTGGTCAGAACTGAGGAAGAGGCCATTAGCAGTTTTCAAGAAACAGTACCTGCAGGCAGGCGTCTGCAGGGACTCTGAACCCAGACACTCTCCCAGGGAACCGAGAAGCATCAGCCACAAGCAGAGACGCCTCCTCCCCGGTAAACGCTCAGCCCCACGCAGTACTCACTGTGTTAGTGATGTCGTAGACAACAATGGCTGCCTGGGCCCCTCGGTAATACATTGGTGCCAGGCTGTGATACCGCTCCTGTCCCGCCGTATCCCATATTTCAAACTTCACCGTTGTGTCATCCAGACAGACCGTCTGTGTTAGGAAGGCAGCTGAAAGAGAAGGCGTGTGTTTGCCTTACCTCCAGCTGGAGAGCCCCTGCAGTGAGCGCCAGCAGCTCCGAGCAGTTCTGCTTTTGCACAGGAGCGAGCAGAAGCCCCCGACAGGGGCCAGCGTGGTGCCACTTGCTGGGGAAGTCACAGCTCTGCTGTATCATCAAGCATCATTGCACACAGGAACCCAAGAGCCACTGCGCAGCCGACAGGAAGGTGGCCTTGAGAGCCCAGGCAGCAGACGGCCACCGGAGCGACAGCACTGCCGGGCCCTGCCCCAGCGGCCTCCTCCGCCAGATCACACAGTGCGGCTTCAGCATCGCCGGGATCAGCTTTGGGGAGCACCCAGTGCCAAAGCACTGGAGTCAGCCCAGTTACGCTGCACTCCTCAATTTAGTAACTGGTTATTTTCTTGTTCCAGCGAGTATAATACCATGCGTTACGACTAGGATAAACGCAACCAGCCTTGGATACAGACTGAAGCAGAACAGCAGAGTGCCCACATGTCCCTCTGCAGCACAGCATTAGGCCCTACTTGCCCATAAGCTATAATTACAGCTATACGAAGTCTGCATGGGTTACTATAGGGACAAATCAAGCCTTTTCTCAGTACAGACCTAATATTACTGCCCAGAGACCCGGGTGCCAACTGACCTTTGATTGGTGACGCTGTGCTAATGACTTCAAGCTCAAGAACTACTAGACCTGAAAGAGCTGTGGAAGTAGTTAACAGTATTGGGCTAGAAACAGCCCCAAAATCCCAGGTCATGGTCTGAAAAGATAATTAAGGGCCATAAACCAAGCTGAAGGCCTCAGTTCTAATTAGAAGCAGGAATTCAAGCACTGGAAGTGACGACGCCTTAGAGGCAGCGCGCACGGTTGCCATAGCATTATTCTCTGCTGCACTGATCTTCACACCAACAAACAAGTTGTAAACCAGGAGTTAACGCATTAGCTGCTCGACTATTTATAGCAAAAACCCCAGACCAAACTGAGATAGCCATTATTACTTCTGACCCCCCCAGACTGCATTAATGAGGCCAGCATCTTGCAGACACAGGTATTTGGAATTGGCACTCACCTCCAATCGTGCTCTCCTGGTACTCGTGGAACTGCCCCTTCACGAAGCGCAGGACGAGGCTGGACTTCCCCACTGCCGATTCTCCCAAGAGAACGAGTTTAAACTGGCAGATTTTGTTTCCAGCAGCTGGTCCATTCGGTCGAGCAGCTCCACCTCGACCTGCCATTGTGGCCTAAGTGCAGGAGTGCCAAGAGGTAAGGATGCTGCAGGTTTTGCGCTGGGATCCACCTGGAGGCAGGTTGCAACTGGAAGAGGAGGTCAGAGTTAGTGACACACTCATGGACCAGCCATACCAGTTCTAGAGGGTGGGTTTGATCTGCAACAACCATCAGCACAGGCAGGTGGTGACTCCTTCCCACGGTGGAAAGTTATCCACCACGTGCACCACAACACTATCAGGCAGGTTCCGTCAGTCAGCAGCTCCTGGAGCAGCATCTGAAGTCTCCTGAGCCTCCCTGGAGAAGGGATATTGGTGACACAAGCTTGCCTCCCCACCAGTGGGCCCTCCAGCACTTCCACTGTAGATGTTACACACACCTTGCTAGGGTGAGGCAGGTAAAAAACAGCCAGCACACCAATTGGTGTTATTAGAGCTTCGTCTATTAAAACAACAATTACGCAGTTCATGGAGGTAACTGAGGCTGACCTTTAGCTCCTTCCTCCTCTCCGAGTTCACAAGGCAGCAACTTGTGACTATCAATGCAGCACAGAGATGTTCAAGTGCCACACGTAAGCCATTACGGGGAGCAGTTCTGCCTGTCAGTCCCTCAGATCACAAGGCACTCAAAGGGAGTTTCTATATTCAGCCTGTTAGTTTAGAGGCACTCATGCCAAGCCATTAAACGCTGTACCTCAGCGCAGTCCTGAAGAAGGCCTTTGGATTGCTACGCTCGCAGTCTGCCAGAGGGAAGCCATCTGGTAGCAGCCCCTCTCTGGGCAGAGGCTGCCAGCAGCTACTCCCCATCCCTGCTGCACACAGCTCCTTACCACCCAATAAGGGGCTCCACAGCTCAGTCCAAGGAACTGGCAACACCGAACGCTTCCCACACCCCATCCCAACTGCCTTATTGCCCTTATCCCACATCATTGCAGGCCACTGGGCTACTGGCCACATTCTTGGAGAAGGCTGTTCAAATCCAGCTACGCTGAACAGCACAAACAGGCATCACCCGTGACCAAAACTGCCATCCCACCTCCCCAGCACCAAAGCTCTAGAGCTGTGCAGAAGCGCAAAGCCATGGCGAGAGCAGCAAGACAAGCTGTCTTACATCCATCATTAACCACAAGTGAAGTCTCAGTGCCTTCCTAACCATTTCTCAACTGCACGCAGAGAACAGGAGCGCTTTCAGAGCGCGCAGTTATACAGATTTAGGCATATTTCCTGTTCTCATCACAACTCCCACTTCCTGTCAATGATAAATGCTACAACTGATTGCATCTGCTCTGTATCACCACTTTCCCTTCGGAACCCAAGCTTCTTGTTGACAGAGACAACTGCCAAAAAAAAAAATCCCCCCAAAGCCAATTTCTCCAAGTGTACCCCCAAGGAAGCTCTGGGTATGCTCAGAGTACATCCAGCATTTACCCAGCAAATACCGGATTCCTACAAATAAGCAGCTTAAAGCAAGTTAAACTGGGTCTAAACTGGAGCAGTGCATGCTGTGAACAAGGCTCAGGCTTGCCTCAATAGAGAGGAAGAGTTTCAAACACCAGCTTTCCAGAGCAAAGCCTGTCCAACTGCGAGTGCTGTGAGGCAACTTATAACTATGTCTCAGGTCTCAATTCAGTTCCATAGTTTGATAGGAAACCCACAGCCATTTCAGCCTGAGCGCTTATCTGGAGGGACATCAGTGTCAGCGGCTGGAGAACCTCTTCAGCTTTCAAAACACAACAGCACTTGAGCACGCTCTGACCTAACAGAGACATTCAGCCTCAAGTTGCTGCGACCAGGAGGCAAGTCAGAAACCTACTGTTAAGCCCAGACCATTCACTGAAGCTGGCAGGTAGGAAAGAACCCACGAGGAGTAACTTCAGCGCAGTGAGATGTTTCAGCAGCCTGAGCTGTGAAGAAGCCGTTGACTCGAGAGGCCTGTCCAGTCTCTCCAGTCTCTCCAGTCCAGGTAAGTCAGTGAAGAAACTGCAGTTCAGAGCCAGGTCCTTGCAAAGGCCAGTAACACTGTCAGATCCCCACCGCCTCTTCCGAGGAAGGACAAACAGTTTTGACAGGATGAGCAAGCTTGATAGGAAGCAAATCAGCAACTACTTTTGCTGGACTGTGAGGAAGGAGTATTTTGCCGCTCCAGCCAGGAGCGGCTCGGTTACCCCCGGGTTTGAGGGGCACATCAGCAGCTCTACATCGCTATCAGCCTGAAAAGGTTTCCACCTTTTAGAGTTTCTCCTCTAACCAGAGTTTGCAAGGGAACAGCTTTTGCTTGTTTAACCTTGCATTCATTTACCAGGGCAGTCTATCAGCAATCTGTAAGCTCTGTCACCGTTTCAGACCAACATTCTGCACATTAAATGCCACGTGAATCACGCCTCTCCTGAGTTATGACCTCCTGAAATATGATAGGGGTGATTCCCAGAGCAAAACAAGGAAATGAGCCTGTTAACATCCTCAAGTCTTAGCCTGACCTATATTTCACAGATCTCCATTCATTTTGCCATCTGGTTGTGCTACAGGAACTCAAACAGAATTAAGTAAGCATGTCTGTATGTCCAGCTCATCACGGAGAGGTACCGATCACAGCAAGCAGTCAAGCAGCTAGAGCCTTTGACCACTTTTAATTATGCAGAACCTGATGATCATCTAAAGATGGTTTAAAGTTTGGCTGCAGGACTACATGATCACCTGAGAAGCTGCCACATCTTTAGGATGCCTGGGTGGAGTTTATGCAGTTCCGATGACCCTAACTGCAGCCATCTCCCCAAGGGTCTTGGGCTAAGAACATACACAAGACCAGAACGACCCACTCAGCATTTCTGCTGATGACCACAAGACGAACAAATAATTGAATGAGTGACTACCAAAGCTGTAGACAGCAAGAACTCTCCATTGCAGGAGGATCAGTTTTTGCTAATGCCAACATCTTTGATGATTTCTACATTCCTTCCAGAAACAGAACTCCACTCTGCTGACTGCAGAAGTAACAGCCAGTAAACCACACAGCCTGGATCTGTGCTAGATCAGCCCACACCGCTCAGTGAGTACTGGTTTGAGAAGCGGGGAGTGCTCCATGGTGGGTGAAGCCATCCGTGATGCCCAGGCAGGCTGCTCATCCCCTCTTCCAGCAGAGGGGACGGGGCATGCAGCCCTCCCTGCTCCTGTGAGAACATGGACACTCGAGCCATGGATCAGACCGACCAAAATAACGACAGCGATACTGCACAGACAAGCAAAAGCAGCTGAAGCTGCCGCTTGCCACACTAATTCAACAAGTCAAGACCATGAGAAGGAAGGATATGATAGGGTACACATGTAATCAAGATTAACAAGTATTAATTTTCATGCTAGCTTCTTCTAACTAGCGAAACTCAGCAGCTTGTGATGTCACAAGACCCATAAAAAGGTACGTTCTGGTTTGTTTGTGGGCCCTGCCCACCTCCTGCTTACTGAAGCACACACAGGAGCTCTGCATCACACAGACAAAAGTACCGGTCTTTTAACTGTAAACTCTTGGAACCGTCTCTTGTTTGCCTTGAAATCAAAGACAAGTTTCAATGCCCGATGCTGTCCAACAACCAAGCTCTCTAGGTCTGTGCTCCTCAACACCTCACCCACTTCCCAAGATTTGTTGTAGGGGCTCGTACACTCCTATGAATATTGAATTCAAAAATTCGAGTGCCCTACATGAGAAAGGGCATGCCAGTGCTGCTGCGTTTCCAGCCTACCTAGAGCAAGGAAGTTCTCTGGAGCCGCGAGGATGCTCAAGAATAGCAAGAGTGTTCATTTCAAACAAATCAACCCAGTACAACCACCCCAGTCTCCGCAGGGCGATGACTGTCAGATCCCCATGTTAACCCCTGTACGAGAAACGCTTTACAAGATTCCCTGTCACAGGGAAGCCAACAGTTTAAGGTGTCAGAAGTTACAGTATCTGATATATTTGCCCTGTGTTCACCCAGTAGTGAGGACTACACTGAAAGCTGGTGATATTTAGAAACCCAATCCTGAAGAACCTAGTTACCCAAGAGGACTGCTTCTGCTTTCAGCTATGCAAGAAACCATTTCACCGGGGATTTGTTGGCTTAGAGTCAAAATACTCAAGACAAAAGCCCCAGTGAAGTATTTATCTTGTTAAATAGCTGACAGCGTTACACGAATTTCTTGGCAAAGCCACCCCTGAAGTTACGGAGTGGTTTTGCTTCACCTAACACCGAATGGGCAGCAAGCCACCGCCAGCAGGAAACTTGTGCTACCTTGCTCCCACCCAGAACTTGCAAGCCAGATTCGGGACCCAGCATCACAAGCAACTTCCACCAGCAGGACCAGCAGCAAGCATGGGACCCACCAGAGCAACACACAGACTCCACTAGCCCCCAGTAGCATAACCTGGAGTGTCAACCTGATTTTCCAACACATTAATACGATGAATAAGAACAAGCTTCCAAAGCCTTACTGCAGTAGGGTCCGCGCTGCAGAGGAAGGAATAACAGATCCAGCTCTTACCAGGGGATGAACCAGGAAACAGACTTGAAGTACAGACCTCAGTCCCTCGGCCCCATAAACTCTGATCAATTCATCTTTCTACAGACAACACGCACTTCCCTCCACAAACAAAGAACGCTTAGTCTCTTGATCAGTAAGGCTATAATCCGGAGCTCCCATAACAGCTCTAAACTGGGGAACTAGTCATTGCAGTCATCAGGAGCTGCGCTACGGCCTTAAAATGTAGATTCACAGCCCTAAATCAGCTCAGAGAGCTGTTTCAGAAGTACTCCTATGGTTGTTACAAGAAGTCACAACTTCTCCGTAGACCCTCATGCCCAAGCCTCCCAGAGACTTGGGCACACTCCTTTTAATTTAGAGGTAAATAGGATTTACCCTGGCAAAGAATTAAATCACTTTTCATTGGTAGCTAGAGCCCTAAACAAGTGCAGTAGAATCTGTAATACCAGCTCCTTGTCATGTTTTTAATACTGGCATCTGTTCCCTGACATCTGCAGAGCCACGGCCTCCAAAGCAGCCCCAGCAGCCGGCTGTTTTTCAAAACAGCTTTTCAAAAACAATTCTATCAGAGATTTCAAGGCCACTACCCTGCAGTTACCAGTCAATCCAGCACAGATGAGCTTGCAGGATAGCACAACACACAGCTACCCCCAGCCAGGCAATCCAGGGCCGAGCCAGCAGAGACCTTCCCATGGCTCCACCACGCGAGCTGAAGCCTGGCCTTATGAAGGACAGTTGCCAAGCACAGTGAAACGGAGCCATCTTCCTTCAGTCATCTCTAAAGCTTCACTAACAAAGCCTTCAGGGCAAGACAAACCCAAGACGAGAAATCGTGATGAAAAGGCCAAGTTTCTGCTACTTCTCAGGGCCCTGGGCGTGAGGCCCTACTGACAGGTTGCTGCTCGGTGCTGGGCACAAGTGGCCAAATTGAAGATCTGACCTGAACAGGCAGCACCATACTTGGACAAGACCGTCTGACACACAGATCCATGCAGAACACATCATGGACAGAACGCTACTGCTCGGTTTGAGACAGTCTCACTTGCTAGATGTCATCTGCTTGAACCAGGCAAGTCAGCTCTAAAACTGTTACGAAACTCTGAAGCCAGGAACACCTGTGCATCCTACAAAGCTGATCCGACTCTTTGGAAGACGAGGCAAAGATCACAGCCTGCACGACTGAGTTAAGAAGTGCAGTACTTCGGTCAAAGCGAGTTATCAAGCTCCCTCAAGCCTTCTGCTAGCCAGTCTAACCCCATACACACCCCCGCAGAAGGGTTTCCTAGGTTTAAGTGGTTATCCTTTACCAGGAAATCACAAAAACCCCTCATGAGGTAAAAAGACATTACACTTACTGATGCTGCCTCGGAGCTACAGTTTTTTTAATACTCAAAGACAGTTGAATAGGTATCAGCAACAAGAGTTATTACCACATTGGTCACACTGGCAGCACAAGGAAGTTCCATGCCTAATCCAGTGGGGGTTTTAATTCTGCCAAATAGCATGACTAATTGCTTTTAAAACTGCAGTTAGCGTCCTATTAGATCACCGCAGCTGAACAGAGAAACTTGCAGTGAGGGCAGGCTGAGGTGTGGTGCTTCTGCCTGGTCCTCGTGTGTCAGGAAAGCACCAGGCATAACACCAGAACTCAGGTTCTAAGCGACCACTGAACCCCCCGTTGTGTTGACACGGCAGCAAGTGAACTCACACCAGATCCGAGCGATGGAAGACCCATGAATGCAAGCTGTCAGCACTGCTTCGGTCAAGCTCCGCTTCGCTAAGCTATGGAGATGACACACTTGCAAAGATTGCTTTAAAGAGAGCGGAATGAGAAGTGACACTTTCTACCAAGTGTTATCAAGGCATGAATCTCAGCAACACACTGCCATGGAAGAGTTCACCTTCATTTCACATTACCTTCTCACCAGCTGTCTGGAGCAAAGCCTCCATATTCCCTCTCCCCACATTAGCTCCCTCTTGGAGGTCTTACCTACTCATAATTATCCTTGATACTGCAAGAACTTAGTCCTGTTTCACAAGAGATGAGGCACAGCTGGGCTGAAGGAGTAACTCATGAGTGCAGTCTGGACCAACTACAAATTGAACAAAAGCATCAAGTTTTTAATTCTGCAGGCAAGGTTAACTCCTGTTCTTGATATTGTCCACTGCTCAGCTTAATTTTGACCAGAAATCCACCAACAAGTGCCTTTAGACAGCACCTACTACTCTGTGAACAAGAAGGCAAGATCATTAACAACACAAAGCAGAAAATTGCCATCTTCACTGCAAAAGAATCAGTGACCTTCATAATATCTTTTCCAGACAGCACAAAGATCTCTTGCCTCTAGCAGCTCCTTATTTGGAGCTCTACCAAATAAAAGCAAACATGAAAATCAGTGTTTTCTTATCTGTTTATGTAGAACTACTCCAGCAGCTCATTCTTGTGCTCCAGGGGAGGAAAACGTTCCTTTTAGCATCTACATGAAGCTTTATTCTTCCCCGATACTGTCACTTGCAGGAAGGTTCATTGTTCCTGGCTAGCACGTGGAGCGTTACTCTGACAACTTCACAGAACTTGCATAAGAGGACTTCAAACTTCATACCCCAAGGGAAGAAAACAGCTGACTCTGACATTTCTACATTCTACTCTTAAGTACGCTGACCGAAATACTTTGGGCTACACCCACTTCATTAGAAGCGTTCCCATTTCATTTCCTGTGTCTGGAAGTACTTGGCATTCTTCCCTCCCCCCCGCTTTGCAGGGGGATGCCACGACCACCTCTCCGCTAAACACGCGGTGACTTAAGTAGTTAGGATCAAGAGTTAATGACTAGCCAGGCCTAGAGCAATTCTAGAGCTGATCCCTCTTTAGATGCAGAAGAGCTTTGCTGTGACAGACAGTTCCACTTCTCATCCCAACCATTAAATTTGGCCAAGCACACCAAGTATGAATACATGACTGGACAGTTTTGTTCCAGACACTGACCAATCCATTATTGGTTTCTCAAGTGGACCTAAACCCAACTCTGTTCATAGCATAACTAGTCAAATGTTTTATTTTCCTATATTCACAGCCACACATCAAGCTAGTCTTCCCCTTACTGCTCTCTGGTAACCGAAACTCACCTTCAGGAGCCCCATTTCGTCTTGCCTGTGTTGCTCCCTCACCCGAAGGGGTGTCAGCAGCTACTTGAGCAGCCCTCAAGGGACCTACACTGCCTGGCCCTACCTTAAAACAAGTGTCACCTACATTAGCCTATGGTATCTTAGAGGGAAAGGTTGCCTCTAGAAGTAGGTTTTTGCTATGAAAACAGTTGACTGTTTGGGCATACTGTTGAGACTCAAGAGATGTCTGAGATGATTTCAGCACTGAGACCCACTTAGGGAATCTAAGCATTGCTCTTCTTAACCTCACAGGTGTCTACAGACTTGTGCTTTACTTGCTCTCCTCACTCCAAGGATGCAATAAGACCAAGTGTGTAGCTGCCTACAAACACACTATTCTGAATTCTTCACCCACTTCAGTCACAGCTCTTTCACCTTATTATCCAGTTCAGCTAAAAAAAAACCCAAAAAACCTCTTTAAGGTAGTAGTGAATATTAACGGGATATTCCAAGAAAGTTCACTGAGACAGCACAGCATGTCAAGCCAATATGAATCAGAAGTATCTTTCTTTTTTTGGTCTCAACCAAGCTTCAGAGTCAGCTCAGGAGTCCTAACTTAGTGCAAAGCGTAATTGATGTCATGCTATAAGCAGGGCAGCTCAAATATGTGTTGACCCACCACACAAAAAGCTAAGAATAGTAGATGCAAGTTGTTCCACATAAGACTTAAAATAGTACCTGGGTGTACTTTTTTCCCTCCGATTTCCTTACACGCTTGGAAACAGTCAAGGTCAGAACTCCAACCAGCCACATACAAAAGCAACAAGCTAAAGGTCAGCTGAGATCGGGTCAACACTGTATTTGGTTTCGCTGGCAGACCCAGTTACAGTGAGAGTCACGGTCAGCAGAGAGCAACTACAACTGTCACAGCTCCTCACAGCCCACAGGAGTCTTAGCAGCACCTTGAATGTTAGCAGATTAAGATTGGAGCAGCTTTCACAGGATTTGACACTACAAACCTGTTGCCCACACTCACATCTGCACTATTGGCCTTCGCAGGATCTCAGCTTACAGGCAGTGGCTGCTCCCGTGGCACCGAAGGTCCTGAGCACACCCAGGCTTCCTTCCAGACAAGCTACAAAACTTTCTCCTAGACTTTGTACCTCATTCAAGAGCCTGCAGCACCACGTATTTGACTTCACAAACACCTCATGGGGGGCACAGGGGCTGTGTTCGTCACCAGCAGCAATACAGAATAGTCTCCATTCCTCTGGAAGCTATTTTCAGCAGATAGAGTCACATCCTTCATTTAGGCAGTTCTCTACTCAGGAACCTGGCCGGGCTTTCAGACTTCTAGAGTTTCTATTCCTGCTTCGGCAGCTGACTAGCTACAAGATATTACATCGCTTCTGACCTTACAGGTGCCACACCTTCCCTAAATTGCATTTAACTGTCACACAGTCATCACTACAAGAGGGACAGAGGCGCTGGGACACGGCGGCAGGGCGGATGCAGCATCGGTACCCGCTGCCGAGCGAGCCCCTCCCGGCGAAGGGAACCGGCCCAAAGGAGGCTCAAACCCGCGTCTCCGCGATGCGGACACGCCGTTCCCCTCCAGCCTGAGATCGTCCCCTTTGACGCATGGCTCTCTCCGGCCAGCACAGCTCCCGGCCATACCGGTGCCACCCTCCGCCGCCTCGACAGGGCCCCCGGCGGGACCGGCCCGCCCGCGGCCCGGCACCGGGAGGTTTATTTCGGGCAGCCCCGAAGGCCGCCGCCCCCCGCGGCTCGCTCCACACCTCGACAGCCTCGCCCTGCTCCGCTACCACCGCAGGGCCCCCGGCTGCCCCCACATCCCCTCCGTCGGGTGGGCTCCCGAGGCGCCGGCTCTGCGGCGCACGGGCCCGAAGGAGCCGGACCCCAAGGCCAGGCACCGCCCGGGGCGGGGCAGGGCTGGGCAGGGCTCGGCTCGGCGCCTGCCCGGCGCCACCACGGGCCGAGCGGGGCCCCACCACCCCCGGCCCCACTCACCGCCCGGAGCGCCGCGCCGCTCCCC
>VWZL01003479.1:139567-202810 GCA_013396915.1 Stercorarius parasiticus | reverse complement strand
ACTTTCGCAACATAGGTCATCTATGTGGCATTTTATCAGGATCTACATTCACTTCCCAGTCACCATAAATCACCTCTTTCACAGACATTTCTCTCAGGTACTTAATACCTTTCTCTGTGCTGGTCCATTTGCTCGGGCAGCATTCAGTATCATCCTTAAAAAGATATCTGCCTTTTACGGCTGATACGAGTTGCCTCCAGAGAGTGACAGTCTGTGACTTTTTCCCAAGAGCTTTATCTATACCGCCCTCTCTGGCCAGGTTTCCTAACTGCCTAGCTTCGCTACCATCTAACTCCATGCTATCAGCCCCATTATCCCAGCATCGGAGACAAGTGTCTCACCATCATTATGGCTAAAATCCTTTCTCATGTTTTGCAAATCCGTCATAGAGAAGGATTTAATGATTACCTCTGTACCTGATTCCGCCTCCTGGGCTGACGCAGGAGCCTCTCCCTTATCGTCTTTTGAAGAACTCTCTCCTCAGTCTTCATCAGAATAGTCCTCTCCCCTGCTATCTCGCTTTACTTGGTCTTTGTCACAAGGGACAGAGGAACTTACTGGCCTCCTCTTTTTTCTTCTGGTCACCAGGGCAACTTGTACCGGTGCCGATGGAGTTCGAGTAGTGTCAGTGCATATCGTACAACACCTACTCCTGCACCAAAATTTAAAGGAAAACTATCCCTGCAACCCATTCAAGAAAATTGACACCAAAAACATGATTTTAGGAAAGCAGCTGTCATTCATGCTATCCGAAGGAGATCCCTGTCCTGGTTCTGGTGGTGACAATTTGGCATGAGCAGTAAAGGGCAAAGTAAACGTTCCCATGGTAAAATTCAAAGTATAATTAGTGTAATTAGTAACTGAATCCATTACATAATGCCCGCGGTATGCAGGTATAGAAGCTATACATTCAGTGACAGCCTGGATCAGAATTAAACAAAGCAGCAAAAAAGCACGTTTGAACAACAGCATACAGACACAAAGAGCAAGCAAGGAATATAACACGTAAGGCAAGCTAAGCGTTGCAGTATCAATTGCATTTAAAGAAATCCCTACAAAGAAAAGGTACAATAATCTGTTTAACAGCGACATGATGGGAGCTGTGTGTTTCAATCTCTGAGCAAGCTGGAATTCAAACTATTCAGACCATCTGTCAGAACGGTGGTAGTGCCACAGTTGTGCCTCACGTTGGGCGCCAATAAATCTGTCATGGTTTTGGCCGGATTGGCCAATCAGAATGACAGATTGCCCTCCCCTCCCCCCCAAGAGTGGAGAGGAAGAGATAAAGAGATTTACAAGTTTAGAAAAAGAACTAAACTACTTTAATGAAAAAAATAATAAATAAGGAAATAACAAAGAATAATAGAATTAAAAAAAAAAGTATACAATATATACAAAACCATACCCAGCTCCCAGGATGACGATCACATCACCAGCAGGCACAGGGAAAGTCCCAGACTTTAGTCAGCAACAGAGAGGAGCTGAATTCCAGATCTGGAGTCAGGAATGCTCAGATCAGGGTCAAAGGTAGACAGACAGGGTCCTCCTCAGACGTTGGCCTTTGAAGAAAAGAGAGGTGACCTTTTGATCCCTCAGCTTTTATACTGAGCATGATGCAGATGGGATGGAGTACCCTGTTGGTCAGTTTTGGGTCACCTGTCCTGTCCGCTCCTCCCTGCAGGTGTGACCCCTCTACACTTCTCTGCTTCCGACCCTCTAACGGGGCAAAAAGCAAAGTGAGCTGACCTTGGTTGTTACAGCAATAAGTATAAGCAAGAGCCTCTGTGTGTACCATTCCTTGGTACAATCAGGTCTTATCACTCCGAGAGCGAACAGTTTCTGAACAATATGCTGTTAATTTCAGAGTTCAGTCAGTTAGAAGAGGCCCAGCTAAAAAGTAAAATTACAAATCAGAAAATTGGTTTTGTTTTACCTCAAACCAGGACAAGGATTAACAGGCTTTAGGTGGGTTACAGTGTTAAGCACCACAAACAAGATTCCTCTCACTTTATCTTTCCTGACGAACTTGATTGATAGGCTTTGTTTAAAAATACTTAGAGGGTTAAGCAGCAGTACCTATTTCTTTTTAAAACATGGGAAGTGAAGAGAAAGTAGTACTAAAGTAATTTTTTTGCAATCTTCTATTTTATTGAATAAAATTTTATTTTTTACTTGGCATAAAGAACTTGGGCCTGCATCACAACTTCTTAAATTTTTAAGCCCATGCATTTACTTAATGTTTTGATGAGATGTTAAGATGTGACTGTAAGAGAGGGAACTGAACAATGGATTTCCTTTAAAAATATGTGAGTTGGTAAACCTGTTGATTTCAGTTAGAATCAACTAAACAAAAACCAGAGTAAACTTTCATGTTCGGTTAATGCTGCATACTAGTAAACTTATATAGCAGTGTTGTCACGTGAATTTGGTGGATTGATTTTTTTAGTTCTAGGAGACTATATATCGTATGCGTGTTTTAAACTAAAATTTTGAAGGAATGTCAGAATTTGTCTTTTTTTTTTTTCTCCACATCAATAGAAAGAAAAGCAAACGTCAAATGAATGTCTAACCAACTGCAGTGTTTACAGTCGTGTGATGAGCTTATTTTGTAATATGTATTTCTTGGGTTTTGCAGCATTTGATACGTAGCAGCGGGAAACTAATCCTTCTTGACAAGCTACTGATTCGTCTGCGAGAACGTGGCAACAGAGTTCTGATTTTCTCACAGATGGTGAGGATGCTGGACATCCTAGCAGAATATCTGAAGTATCGTCAGTTTCCCTTTCAGGTAAGAATCTTAGTGGTAGTAGCCAAGAAGCTTTGATCTTGAGTACAAGAAGAATCTTTTGTTTACTTTGCTGGTGACAGAGCACTGGAACAAGTTGTCCAGAGGTTATGGAATCTTCATATTCTGTGACATTCAAAAGCTGTGTGGACCTGCCCTTGGGCAACCTGCTTTAGCAGGAGTTAGACAAGATGACCTCCAGAGGTCCCTTTCAACTTTACCTGTTTCATCATGATGGGATCTTTATGGCTTTGCTTAAGAAAAGATATAAGAAAATGTCATCTTTTTCTAGAAAGACTGGCAATTGCCATATACTAAATAGTATTTTGAAATTAAGCAGATGAACTGAAAAATAATGTGAAGTGTTGCGTTACTTCTGTTTTTTTACTTCATATAACAGTTTTGGCAGGTAATCCAAGTTGCTTTCATTTTTAATATAGTATAGGAATCTCTTTAACTATTAATATTCAATCTCTTTAGAGACTTGATGGATCAATAAAAGGGGAATTGAGGAAACAAGCACTGGATCATTTTAATGCAGAAGGATCAGAGGTATGGTATTTTTTTTCCTAAGGAATCTGTTTTATTTTTTCTGCAAGAAATATAAAAAAACATTGCACAAAAATGAACGCTGAGAAAAGTGAGGAATATATCAATAAGGTTGCGAATTCATTATTATTGCCTAGACTGTAAGGTTTATGTCTGGGTTTTTCTTTTCTCTAAGAAGCAGTTAAGTAGAAAACATAACTTATGAAAAGTTATTATCAAAGTAATTTTAATTACTATATAAATGCTGCAGAAATTTAACCTCAGCTTTGTTGCTGTGTAGAACTTAATCCAGCAATGTTTACAAGAGCATTGAACTTACACAAGCAGTTAGCATCAAAAACATCCTCTGGCAATGGGCAGAACTAACGTGTACATTTTGCATGAACAACGATTTTTAATTTTTTCAAATCTGGCCTCTGTTATCTTCATTTGTTACACCTCCTTACTTGGCCTGGAAGAAATAGCGGACTGATTTCTAGCCATTCTTTGTGAGCAACCTGTGATATATAGGTGTCTGTTACAGATTCTTTCTTTTCTGAATTGGAATATTTGGAGCTTATTTAGCATTCATAATATGCAAGCCATTACATACCTTTGATCAGCTTAAATCTTTTGTCTTACAGTGGCAGATTTGGGGGAGGGGAGGTTGGGTTGTTTTTGTTATTTTTTAATCAGTAATTGAAGGATAGTATTTGCCAGTATTGCTGTTGAGCTTGTTTCTTCTGTGGTGGAGGGACAAGAACTTAAATCCATAACATGAACTTCAGATATTTGTTAAATACAAAACTTTAATTCTGTTTCAAATTGCTAGCATAGATGTTTTTGTCTTTTTCTGAAATCTTTGCAGTTACACTGTACGTTCTTTGAATTGAAAAGGTATTTAAACTTCATGCATTTCAAAAATTGAGGCAAACTATGCTTTTGTGCAGCAAAAAGATTAAGTTCACAGTTGAATTTTTTATTTCTTTCTTGAAAATTCAGAACATTCTTTGTGGTTTTTGGCCATTACTGAGCTAAGGGCTACAGGGAAATTTCTAACAGAATTCTCAGGACTCATCCCTAAGTGTAATAGCTTGCATTTCCTGGAACTGTACTGAGAATGGGGTTGTTGTTTGGGGCTTTTTTAACTTGTTTTGCTTTATCTTGGATTTTATATGTTGTTTTATTGCTTGTCTCAAGATCCCTCTGCAGTCCTTCATAGTTGTCTCCAAATGAGTAATTCTGTATCATCAGCAGGCTTTTTCACCTCGTTGCTTGTGCCATTTTCATATAGTTCATGAATATGTTGAACAGCATTGAACCTGGCAGAAGACTTTTGCTTCCCATCTCTTAACCAGTTACCTGTACGCTCAAGCATCTTCCCTGCTCTGGCATGGCTGCTTAGTCTTCCAGGGCTTGTGGCAGGGGCCAGGGGAGAGGGTCTTTGTAACATACAAGGCTTTAATAGTACATTTTTTGTACTTTTTTTTGCCAGTCTTCTCTTTAGTTGGGGTTTTTTAGTTGGTGATTATCTTGTAGGATGCTGCTTCCTTTAAACTGTTGAGAAGTCACTAACTATTTATGAAGGAAATTGATATCAATGTTTGCTTTATACTTAAAGAAGCTTTAACTGTAGAACAGTTGTGGAATTGGTAGTATGTGATTTTGTAGTCTGTGCCACAGACTACATAAACAAGTGTCTTATTATTTCCTTATTTTATGATTTCAGGACTTCTGCTTTTTACTGTCTACCAGAGCTGGGGGATTAGGCATCAATTTGGCATCTGCTGACACTGTAGTTATATTTGATTCTGACTGGAATCCACAGAACGATCTACAAGCACAGGCTAGAGCGCATAGGATTGGACAGAAGAAACAGGTACACGCATTCAGCTTTAAGCTCCAAACCTGAAGAAAGGTTCTGTACAGTAGCTGTCCCCTCTCTGTCTGCACCATTCAGTCTTTGTGTGTTTTTGGGAATAACTAATACTTGCTGCCCGTGTCCAAAAATGTTAGTGAAGCTCATTTAACTTTCTTTTTTTTAAATCTCCCTATGTGGAGCTGTGGTATGTGGATGGGAGAAGGAAAAGAGTTAAGGGCTTGTCTTTCCCATGTTCATTGGCATCACGTCATTCTAGAAAATAATTGCTGCAGCAGGCACATCCCCCTTGCTTAAATATTTCTTAATTTTCTTCAAGTTTCTTTTAGCAGAAGACATACAGTAATAATGGGAAATACGGCAGTTTTGCCTGTGGCCAAATCAATGAAGTTTAAAAAAGACAGGTCTAAGAGATTATTTTTCTGGTTTTTTTTAAATCCTTATGTAAAGACTGTGGTAGCGTGATTGAACTAGTATTTCATATTGGAAAACAGTCAATAAATTCAGAAGATATGTAGTGAAGATTGAGATTTCTCCTTGTTGTTGATTACTTTTTTTAAAATATACATAGGTTAATATTTATCGACTAGTCACAAAAGGATCAGTAGAAGAAGATATTCTTGAAAGAGCCAAGAAAAAGATGGTGTTAGATCATTTAGTGATTCAGAGAATGGACACTACAGGGAAAACCGTACTACATACAGGCTCTACTCCTTCAAGGTATATTTGTATTTATTTCCAGACCAATTTACCCTTAAGTATATTTGACAAGTAAGTAAAAATGTAAGTTATTTCACTTGGTTAATGAAAGGCAAAATAAGGTTAAATTAGTAAAGATGCAAAGTGTATTGTCTTTTAGATTTTATTTGCATATTAAATATATATGTTAAAAAATGCAGTTTTTATTTAACAGTAATAAGAAAGATTAACTGACTCATGATTATAGAGAATTTTTTCAAGTTACTAAGATAAAATGTTTTTCCTGAAACATCCTTTATTTCAGCTCAACACCATTTAATAAGGAGGAGTTATCAGCGATTTTAAAGTTTGGTGCTGAGGAACTTTTTAAAGAACCTGAAGGGGAAGAACAAGAGCCCCAGGTAAGTAAAGTTTCTGGTCTAGATAGATAAAACAACCAAAAATATGAATGAATGATTTCATTATAAAGAGAAACTACTTTTCTCTTTTAGGAAATGGATATAGATGAAATCTTGAAGAGGGCAGAAACTCGGGAAAATGAGCCAGGTCCATTAACTGTAGGAGATGAGTTGCTTTCACAGTTCAAGGTATTGCTCTGTTCCCTCCCTCCTGCCACAATTACACTTTCCTTTATAAATGGTTCTGTTTTTCTTTTGTGTACCTATCTGTCTCCATTCTTATGAAATAGATGCCTCAGTAAGTCAACTCTGTATGTCTTTTTACTTAAAATGTAGTTTCACCTACACAAAATATCTACCATCAGTGTAAACATTTAAAAATACATGATGTATTTTGCTAATAAAATAAGAGATATTTATGAATCTGTTAATGATTAGAATTCTAGGTAGTTTTGTGTTTTATATACCATCTTTGTTGTTAAGCAGCTGTGATATTGCTGGATGCAAAATAGAAAGCTTGCATTTCTTAGTCAATGACTTCCAGAAATAGCTTTTAGCCCTAACGTAAACTTAAATGCCAGGTGTTATCAGTTAAATATATTATAATTTGAGTGCAAAAAAAAAAGGCAGAACATGATGTATTTGTTCAGATCAGCAGATTATTAAATAGCTGTCCTGCTAATTGTTCATTTGCATCATACTTTGTTTTCTAGAGTGTATTAATGTTTCGTTAGTTTTATGATAGCTTCCCATTAGCTCAGGCACTCAATTGTTGTTAGCCCTTTTTTGAAGGAAGTTAAACAGCAATCATACTGCTGCTGGGGAGGTGTTTCATTATGCATCTGTATTAGTCAACTTTTAAAAGAAGAAAAAGATTCTCATCTTTTCTTATCGTAGCCCAGGTTGCATGGAGTCTGTCCGTTTCATAAATGAATAAAAATACTTTCATTAGAGACAGTGTTTCACAAAGCATTTTGCATATATAAATTTTATATATATTATAAAACAATAGCATCTATAAAAATACATAAAATATATAAATGCGTAAAATATGCCATCTAGAAATTTGTTTTTCTAAAATATTAGTTGCTCAGTTTTTTTTCAAATAAAGTCATGTATTGATTTGGTGAAAATACATATATTCTGATATACAAGGTGGCCAACTTTTCCAACATGGATGAAGATGATATTGAGTTGGAACCAGAAAGAAATTCAAGAAATTGGGAAGAAATAATTCCGGAAGTCCAGCGGCGTAGAATAGAAGAGGAGGAAAGACAAAAAGAACTTGAAGAAATATATATGCTCCCAAGGATGAGGAACTGTGCAAAACAGGTGTCTCTTGTTTCTGGCTGACTTGTACTTTTATGTTGCTGTTGGTTTACTTTGTTTGTTGGGAGTTGTTGTTGGGTTTTGGTTTTGGGGTTGTTTTTTTCCTTTTCTGAACACACATTTTTGACGGGCTAGGTAAAACTTTAGTTAGGTTTGTTAATCACATAGCTTTGAACTACTTATTCTGAAATTCCAGATCAGCTTTAATGGAAGTGAAGGGAGGCGCAGTAGGAGCAGAAGATACTCTGGATCTGATAGTGACTCCATCTCAGAAAGAAAACGGCCGAAAAAACGCGGAAGACCACGAACTATTCCTCGGGAAAATATTAAAGGATTTAGTGATGCAGAGATCAGGCGGTAAGATATGGGGGACATGCACATTTAAAAGGACAAGACAATTTTTATTGAAAGTACAGAAGGTGGTCAATTTTTCCTGAATTTTTGAAATTTTTGTTATTCTCAGCATGTAATGTTTTCCCTTGTGTACTTTGTGGTTCTGACATAGTGAACTTTCATGGAAAGATTTTGAATACATTTTAATGAGGGATAAAATTAGGTTTGAAAAATATTCTAGATTGTTTTAAATTTGTTAATTCCTGCAACCCATGAAGACAGTGATTTAAAAAAACAGTTGTTACAATGGGTGGGCTTTTCTTTTGACATACAAGCAAAATAATCTGATTCCCATCATTTTATCCAAAAAATGCAGTCCTGAAAGAATATGTAAAACTTTTCTGGTGACAACTACAAAAATTTGAGTGGGTTTTGTTTTCTTTTTAAGCTTCTTGACACAGTAGTTGAATTAATGTTCTATCGTGCGTTTTTTAAACTAAAAAAATATAAAATCCTATTTGAATCTTGTATAGCAGGTACCTTCAATATTTGGTGCTAAAATATTTTTTTGGTAGAAGGAACTCTTGGTTTTGTGAAGTCCTACTTTGCATCCGAAATTTAAGTATGCATGTTTTCCTAAAATGCTGTAAAGCTTTAAAAATATTTTTGGTTAGAGAAGTAACTTTAATAATCCTTTTTGCCTTTCCATTTTCTCTAACAACACAGCGAATTTGTACTTTTTTCAAGGCTCTTCATGTGCTTGCACTAGCAATTTGAGGCCTTGATTGTTGAGGAAATCTTCTTTCTTTTTTTAAATTATTCTTATTTATTTTATTTTTATTTCATTTCCTTTCTATCCCAGGCATCACCAGTTTCTTTTCATCACTTACACGTTCCTACAGAGAGCATCTTTCATGTCCTGTTCTCCAAAATCTTCAAATCACCTGTTGCAGGCTTCTTCTTTTACTATATAAGGCATGACGTGTCTGAAATCTCTATTTAGTGTAAATGCGCATTAAATTTTTATGATTAGACACATCCAGCTGCTGAATCTTCTGTCTTGTGAAATTAATAAAGCAATTTCTGAAATAAATTGTACCCTCTATTGTTTTATTTACATCAGTTCTTAAGCCAATAAAACTCTGACTTGGTTTGGGTTATCTGGATATAATGAGCTTCCCTGCCCTCTCTTTTTTTTTTCCTTTTTCTTCCATTGTCTATATATCATTATGCCAAGATTAATAATCGTATTAATAAAATTTTAAAACCAATGTAGTTAGTTAAGCATACATTTAAATGGCTGGGTTTTTTTTTTTTTCTGTTACTAGGTTTATCAAGAGTTACAAGAAATTTGGTGGCCCTCTTGAAAGGTAAACTTGTTTGATTATTATTATTTCTGTAGCAACTTCAAACCTGTGTTTTCATAAAAATTAAGAACAATATCCCAAGAAACACTAGGCTAAAGAGAAAACACAGTGTCTAGTCTTTTGTTTTCAATATTACATGACTGTCTTAATATCTTCCCTTTCTTCATGTATGGTATGGTATGTGTGCAAACAGCCACACAATAAACTGTTCAATTTGCAGGACTGCTTTCTCTCTTTATACTTTACCTACTGTCTTGTTCACTGGTGATAATCATTCAGTTGTCTTGTTTGACAGCCTGTTGAAAGCCTATCAGTTTATCCACTGTGACCATCAAAGTTAGTTTTGCATTTTCCTTGTTGTCGTTTCTTATCTTTCTTATTCTGTATTTTAAGAAAAACTTACTGTCCTTATTTTCCTTACAAATATTTATAATCTATATGAACATATAATACGTAATGTTTCATTTTCTTTTTTTGAAGAAATGTACAGTAATTTAACTCAACACTATAGAGTTAGGGTTCTTACAGTTCTTGGTGTATTGTCCTCTGATACCTGAATCACTTTTTTTTTTTTTCCTTGGATCAAAATTGTACACAGCATAGCAAGTGCAGGTGACTGATATCTTACATGATCATTTCTCTGGTTTCAAAATCTGAAGGAGTCGTTCACAGTTACGAAAGTTTCAGAGCTATAAAAATGTTTATTTTTTTATTACAGGTTAGATGCTGTAGCTAGAGATGCTGAGCTAGTTGATAAATCAGAGACAGATCTCAGACGTTTGGGAGAGCTTGTACATAACGGATGCATTAAAGCTTTAAAGGACAATTCATCTGGACAAGAAAGAGCAGGTACAATGTGTTCAGGGGGCTTAGGGGCACTAAAAATGTCAAGAAGTCTGAGTTCTTGCACTCTGATCTGATCATAACAGAAAACAGTTCTGTTGGGGGAAAATACAAACAATAATGTTGGCGTGCTGGATGATTTTAAAAAAGGGTTGTAGGAAGATTACTTTTTTTTTTTCCCCTTTCTGTGTGTGAATTCTCAGTGGAGAATGCAGTATGTTTTTGCTTTACTGTGAAATTCAAAAGTAATCTGTTACGATCTGGAAGACCTTTTGATTCTGGAGCTTAATTCAACCATTTGGTTAAGAAAATGTCATTCAGTATAATTGAAAGTTTGCTGCTATAGCATCAGTCTTGTTTTCTTTACGTTTTTCTGTATGATATTCGTAAAGCTAGATATTTTAATAGCTTTGTCATTTTTTTTAAGGAGGTAGACTTGGGAAAGTTAAAGGCCCAACATTCCGAATCTCAGGAGTGCAGGTGAATGCAAAGCTAGTCATCTCTCATGAGGAAGAGCTGGCACCATTGCACAAATCCATTCCTTCAGATCCAGAAGAAAGAAAAAGGTATTGATTTTTTTTTTTTAAAAGGAAATAGTAACTTAAAAAATTTTTGAAGTTCTACTAGCTTTTTTCAGGCAACATTGACTCAAAGCACACTGTGACAGCATTGTCCCTCTATTCCCTGTAAGGACTGGCAGCAGTAACCTCCTCCACATCTGTTCTTCATTCTTTCTTCCTGTGCTGTAGAAGCCTGTAGCAGGTTTGGCTTCCCAGTTGTATTTACTGAGGACTCTGTTCAGTTACTAATAATCAGGAATAGAATTCAGGGTTGCTGAGGAGCTGCTGTATGTGTCATCTCTGCTTAGGGGCGAAGCAGTATCTGTCAAAGTGCAGCAGTAGTTATTTCTACCCTCTGTACTTTTTCCCTCGCCACCTTGTCTATCACAATCCCTAAACTATCCACTTAGTTAGCAGTTACACTTGGATGGTGATTTATGCTTTTTTATTCATGGTTAGCCAAATCTGTGGTACAGCTCATGGCCACAGACTTCGCCATGAAATTCTTCGTATTTTAGTCTTAATCAGCTTTAAAATACATTTCAGTGGTGCTTTCAATAAATATTTTATAGAAATGTTTGGAAAACGTAACAATAAGTATTTGGATTAATTTCCTAAATATACCAGCATCTTAGCAGAGAAAATAAATCCAGTTACATCACTTTTAGTATGCTCCCTTCCCCCTTGCTAAACCTCAGAAGTAAAAATCCCTTACTTGTCTTTAATTTATTTCTGCTAGATATGTCATCCCATGCCACACCAAGGCTGCTCATTTTGATATAGATTGGGGTAAGGAAGATGATTCCAATCTGTTAATAGGCATCTATGAATATGGTTATGGCAGCTGGGAAATGATAAAAATGGATCCAGATCTCAGTTTGACACAGAAGGTATGTCATTATAACATTTCATCAAGGACTCTTATTGTTTAGTTAATAATGCTACTAAAAACAGTTACTGAAAGAGCTTATTTTCTGATAACTGAAATTGCAGAGACATTATACACCAGTGGTACTTCTTATTATCCGTCTTGTGCTATATTACTAGATTTTAAGGTCTTGTGTATTCAGTTGAAGTGTGCCTTCTTGCAGTCAGTTATGTTGCCATATTTCCATGTAGTTGGGACATCTGTCATTTGAATTTCTATTTTCAGTATTTTGCTTCTCTATTTGAGACGTTCTAGTTTTGTCTATTTTGTGTTCTTGAACTTCCGGAAGGGAGGTTTTTCTAGAGATTTGATTAAGTTTCCCCACCCCACTTAATCCCCAGGTTCTTCACTTGAAGCTGCCTTTCACTCACGGCACGAGAATAGCTGTACTAGAATTAGTGCAATAACTCCTTAGCACTAGTGAGCAACAGGTATTAAGGGAAAGACCACAGTGAAATAAACTTTGTGACAATGCCAGCAATCTATGGCTTTGGCATTTGAGGAGCTAGGGTTGTGTCCATTTTATTTTAATAACGATTCCTACTCCTGCCTTCCATTAATTTGCCTGTTTTTTTGGAATCACCCATTTCTATTTTTTGACTTCTATAATACTCTGTAGTGAGGTCTGCATTTAGAAGATGAATGAGACAGAGCCAGGAGTTGCGTGCCAGAATTTCTTAGATAAAGTATCAGAGTGGAAACAGAAATCTGAGTCTGGCTTCTTGAGTTTGTTTTAAACTGAGAGGGAATTTCCATTGGCTGCATGATTGGAGAGAAATGAAAACATTTAAGAAATTCCCCATTGCTACAAGCATGCCGGTGTATTTATTAGGTATAGTTGAAATTGATTGTTTTCCACCTTCTTCTATGCAGCTTTTTCTGTTCTGTGTGCCCCAGGCTAGCATCTTCCAAACTTGATAATATGTACTCATAGCTGTGATACTGCCATTGTTCTCCTCAGATTTTGCCCGATGATCCAGATAAGAAACCCCAGGCGAAGCAGTTGCAGACTCGTGCAGACTACCTCATTAAATTACTGAATAAAGACCTTGCAAGGAAGGAAGCACAAAGGCTTGCTGGTGCAGTAAGTAAAATTTGGCATTCGTTATTGAGATAAAACAATATGCATATGGGCATGNTTTTTTTTTTTTTTAGTTCTGCTCCTTTGTGTAGTATTACTCTGTATCACTAATCATATTATTATTTGAATGTATTCTCTACTGTTGCACTATACTCTGTCTCCAGTCCTGAGAAAAGTGGTGGTCATTAATGGCAATAAATAAAATAAAATGAACCCTTTATTTGATGTGAAAACAAATCTTTTTATTGCAACTGTTGTTAAAAGATGCTTGTCAGTTGACATATTAAAGAGACCAATTTGCATTCAGGGCAACTCAAAGAGAAGGAAAGCAAGAACTAAGAAGAATAAAGTGATAAAGGCTGCAAAAATAAAAGAAGAAATAAAAAGTGATTCTTCACCACAACCCTCAGAAAAATCTGATGAAGATGATGAGGATAACAAGGTAAGTATCTCTCATATGGTAAAGGTGGCTATTCAGTTCTTCCTATTACTATCGATTTCTATTTTATCTTCTGCATGTTGCATCAGTACAAGCACATATAATATTGTATCTGTTTTAATTTAACGATAAGCCAGTAGCTGTGGAATTATGAGTAGTTTTCCAAATTATGTTACAAAAAAATGTTGTGGTCTAATTGCAAGTGGCATTGCTCAGTTTCAGCGTTGTTCAAAGACTTCAGCGTTGTATCTGCTAGAAATGCAAACCTGATGTAACACACAATTATAAAACTAGTGTTTCTGGCTAATGTGTTATAACTACTGATAGATATTCTTCAGGTAAGGTTTTTTTTATTTAGGCTTAGGAAAAAACATCAAGGTCAATTAAATGAGCAGCACAAATTAATGATACTTCAAGACTTGCATAGGAAATCTCCTGTATAAGTCATGGCTTTTATCATCCAAAAAGACTATTTAACCAACTATTTAACCTTGTGTTCTGTTACTTCTGCTGTGTTCCTTTAGGCCTCTACTTATGTTCGGTCTTTTTATTTCTAACATTTACACAGCAGAAATCACTACAGATAAAAATTAAGGTAAAGTTTAGGGTCACGTCATAGCTAATTTTATGACTTTGAAAGTAGTTTAAATAAATCAGTGAAAATCTATACGTATCATTAAAATACTTTCTACTTGGTTTAAAATAAACTAAATTGAAGTGTCTTATGTAACCATTTTAAATTAATAAAAAACATTATAATTGTCAGCTCACTCTAGAGGAGTTTTAACTCTTTATAATTGAGTCAGCCTTAGAAGAACCATGATACATCTATAAAAAAATAATCATTTTTAACTAAAGCATTCCTGTATGTATTTATATTGTACTATGAAGAATAAAATGTAAAGCCAGGAAAAAAAAATAATTAAAAATTTGAATGTAGACTGGCTTATGTTTATAGATGCAATAATTTGTCTGGAATGTAAGGCTAAGAACTGTAAATGTTGTCACAGTTCCCAGTAAATTCACGTGGACAACTGAATCCTAAAACTAGTAAGTGTTTGGTCTACTTAAAAAAATGAGTGTTAGACTTCATCTCCACTCAAAACAGAAGATGCTGCCCGTCAGTTGATTGACTTGTTATGTTTTGGTAAAGTGCCTAGAATCCTGTCCCCTTTTGTATATTTAATAACAGTTATTCATCACTTCAATACTTTTGGACACAGACTGACACTTCCAAAAACAGGACCATGCACAAGAATGGGCTTTAACCACCTAAACGGCTGGCTTTAACTACTTACCTGCCATACTGTGTACAATATTTAAAACTTCAACTGTTTAACTGCTAGAACATTCAGGACACTCTTGAAGTGATTGGATTTTTGCTGGGAAGTTTCCATGATACCTAAATAATGAAGTCCTGGTTGGGCTAATTACTTGATACCTCATCTAATTAACTTGTTCAGATTCATGTATTAGGCATTCTTTCATCTGTTTTTCTGCAATGGATTCTATATATGCCTTTCCAGGGTGTATTCAAATGAATTCAAAGATTATAATGATTCTTGCACCTGTACATAATACTTTTGATACATCTTACTGTATTTTTCTGTGCCTGAAAGGATTTGAGTTTCCATCTCAAACTTCATAAGTGAATATTATAAGGAGCAGTGGAGGGTGGTATTTTGTCCCCCTCTGAATAATTAAGTGGGCCCCTATCAGACAATCTGTAACCAAGACTTTTTTTTTAAGCATAATAAAAAAGAACACCTCTGGAAAAGAGAAAGTTGGGGTGCTGTTACCTTCTCCTGTGAATGTTTAATACGGGATTGGTAAAAAGTTACTGGGACAAAGCTGACTAGAACAGAGGTCTTCTAACATCTCTTTCACTTGAGTGTCCTAACCAACTAGCTCAGTTTTGTGAGTCTACTTCTTTTGAGTTTTTAGGTTTTCAGAGCCTAACTACCTTTTAGAGGGACAGAATTCTAAGTTAATTCTAAGTTAAATGGACATAACTTCTCACCCCCCACTACCACTGCTAAATCAGTACTTGCTTTGTCACATCAAGGAAGTGAGTAGTTCTCATCTTTCTTTACGGCTGCATTCAGTTCTATTTGATAGGTGTTAAATCTATGTCCAAAAAGAAAAAAATGCACAGATAAAAAGTATGTTTTAATCTGATAGTTACTTGTATAGATAGGAACTCAGTTTGATGTGACGTTATATGCTTGCATATTGCAGGATGAGATTGTTTCAGTGAAACAACCACATAAAAAAATTAAAGCAGAAAAAGAAAATGAAGAAAAGCCTGAGCCAGATATTGGTATAAAGAAGGAAGCTGAAGAAAAAAGAGAGACAAAAGAAAAGGAAAATAAGAGGGATTTGAAAAGGGAGAAAAAAGAAAAAGAGGATAAGAAAGAATTAAAAGAAAAAGATATTAAAGAAAAGAGAGAAAACAAAGTAAAAGAATCCACACAGAAAGAAAAAGAAGTAAAGGAAGAGAAGGTAACTAGGTTTACTTATCTTATATAGCACTAGAAAAGGCCACTAGGTTTATGTGACTGATTTTGAGATGAAAAGGTATGATCCATTGTCATTTCATTGAAGTCTTTTACATCATTTGAAGTTTTATTTTTACTACCTGAAACCATGAGGGCAGGCATTTGAAGTGGGAAGTTACATCTTCAATGATACGTACCTTAGTTGGACTGAGAGTGCAAGTGTGTGCAAGAAATTCTTTTATTCCTTTTCCATTCTTCTTTTCCATCTCACAGAGAAAGTAAAATACACTGTCATTGAGTATCAGCATATTTTTTATTCTTATTATTGAAGAGAATGCAGTAGTTACGGGGATTGTCATATATTATAGGATAATTCCAGAGCCAAAATAAATTTACTTAAGTATTTTTATATCTTGTTCTTAGGTAAATGAAACCAAATCTGAAAATAAAGAAAAAACTAAAAAAATGCCATTGTTGGATACTCCAGTTCATATTACTGCAACTAGTGAACCAGTTCCTATATTGGAAGAATCTGAAGAACTGGATCAGAAAACTTTTAGTGTGGTAAGTCCCTTCTTGATAAGTTAGTGTTTGTACTTGATAGTCTAAATGAGGACAATTTCTGATGTTCTTGATTGTATTATTGGGCACAGTAACACAGGTGGTCTTTTGCTAGCACAGTCTCAGATTAATGAACGTTACTGACACTGTACTAAGGTAATTTTTGTCTTCATTCCAGTAGTTTTATTTTGTTGTTTACTGTATTTATGCAGGATAGTAGGAAAACTTATCCAGTGGTCTGTATGCTGAATAGATTTAGAATATAGACTTTAAAGATACATCCTCAAGAGTAACTTGTGTATCCTGCTTCTTAAAGAGCAGACATGAATGAACTTCAGTGCAATTGCTGGAGTCTCTGCCTTTACCTTATCATATATATCTTTCTTCTTTGTAAGATAACAAAGTTTCAGCACTTCCCTTCTCAAGTATTGCAGAACTTAAATTAGTAGACACAGGAAGGAACAAATGCTAAAGCCCTTAGAAATAGCTTGCTGGAGTCATGTCTCTGACACCAAAAGAATTTTGTTTATTCACTACTTCTAAGAACAGAATCAGTATTAGAGGGAAAAAACGTATGTATACACAATTTATGTGTAGTTTTATAGGTCGGCTGGGGTCTTTGGAAAGGTATCAGTGAATTACTTTGAGCAAGTACTCTCCTGTGGGTGTTCTGTCATTCAGATTTCAACAGTTGGTTGTTTCTACCAGACAGGTTTATTGGGGCTGTTATGGGTGCTGGCTGTGACGTGCAAGTAAGATTCTCTTGAGTATGGCAGTGCCTAGTCTATGTATAGTTTTATGCTAAACGTTCCAAGTAACTCACCTGTGATTTCCAGGATGAGCCTCTAGTGATTCAGATGGATATGTTTGTGTGGCTAAGTGACAGAAAATCACTTGATATCATGTAGAGTTTTATTTTTTTGATCACCTCTACATTTAAGCAGTGCTATCTTTTAAAGGCTACTCAAAGCTGTGCCTAGTGCAATGTGTATAATGCAGCTGCTTAATTACTTAGTGGCATGAGCTGGCGATGGAACAGCGTCCCCGATTTTTCTGAGTTGTCCTTAGATGCTTACATGGTAATGGCAATATTCCACTTCATTTCATTCTGAACATTTGCCTCCTTTAATTCTTACTGGCAGTAATTCTACGTGGGGTTTTTGTATAGAAAAAATTTTTTTTTGTCCAGGTTTTTTTTTCTTCTGGAATGTATGTTTATCTTATGGCATGGTCAGATGCAGTCTAATTAGCATATATAGCTACACTTTCAAATGGAAACTACTCCTGTGGGGTTTTCAGGCTTAACTGATTTGTCTCTTTGTGACAAGATTGTGCATTTCATCTGTTTACCATGTCATTGTAGTTGAAAGGTATTCCTAACTAAGTGTCTGTAATTTAAATCATGATAACTGGTTTTATCTGGATTTATTATTAAAACATCTGATACAACGTGTGAAAAGTCAAGAATGCACATATGACACATATTTGTGTTGCCATCACTGTTGTTACTAATCTAGGCATACCCAAACTAGCTTTAGTCTAGATAACACAAGTTCTGATACACTCTGCGAGGACTGAGGTTTAAAAACTCCTCAGAGAAGCAGTTTTGATTCTCTGCTGAATGCCAGGTTTAATTGTTGCAGCAAGTATCTGTTTGAAATGTAGTGAACACTCTCATATTTAATTTTGACATTGAGTTTGTATAGCTTTCAAGGTGCTAAAAAGTATGTCTTGTCCTATATGATTGTGCTGAAAGATGTTAACTAATTGTAAAACCCAGTTGTAATGAGTGCTTTTCCTCAGCAGATCCTTTATATTAAATTAGTGCTTTCTTAAATCCTTGATATCGGTATTTTATACAATCTAATGCTTCCATAGAGGAGTAAATTTCCAGCTGGGTTTAAAATACAACATTTTCCAAAGAAAACCTGTAAAACACTTTTAAAAGCTGTGAGCAAGTCTTGTGTTTCATTTGGCTTGTAACAGTACTGTCTTTGCTTGTATATGTATATTACAGTAACGGGTGGGTCATGTTTTAGAATACGGGGGTTTTTTTATTTGAATTAATATGTTCCTTTTTTCCATTTTACAGTGCAAAGAAAGAATGAGGCCTGTCAAAGCAGCATTGAAACAGCTGGACCGACCAGAGAAGGGCCTTTCTGAAAGAGAGCAGCTGGAACATACTAGACAGTGTCTAATCAAAATTGGGGATCACATTACTGAATGTCTAAAGGAGTACACAAATCCTGAACAAATTAAACAGTGGAGAAAGTAAGTTATTCTCTGTGTTTTTTCTTGAAAAAGGAAAATCTGTAATTGCTTCTATTAAGCAGAATAGTTCTTAATTATGTCACTTGTTTCTTATTGTCCCTTTCTTCTATTTTTCTGCTGTTTTAAATAGGAATCTATAAAAAGATGATTGTAGATGGTTCTGACTTACAATGGATTGCCTTTTTCATACTGAATAGCAATGCATTTTGTCCAGTAGGTGGAGTCATCTGACTTCTTACAACAGAAAGCAAACACTATATGACTTGTAATTTAGACTGTGTTTAGTGGAGAAGCATTCTTACCTTTAAGGATCTGGGTTTTTTATTTCCTGCTAAAAATAGGCAGTTCTAAATTCGTGTTGAATTTTGTAGGATTTTGAGTGCAGAATTCTTTATTCTTCTTAAAATATACTCTAAAATTAAATTACATATTACATATTAACTATGACTTGATAAAAGTATTTATCATAATGTACTCAGATGTATTTCAAAAATGAAAGAAGAGTGCATCTTTATGAGGTGACAATTTAAATAAAAACCGTTCGTTTCTAAACTTCTTATATTTCATTGTTACGGTCTTAATGCAGTTAGAGTTCCTTTTATTGGAATGTGCACTTTAATCTTTTATGGTTGAAAATATATCCTGCACTTCCGAATACAAAAGTCAAAGTGTTTCATTTTCTTGAAGACTTCTGTTGGTGTAGAACACTGCTTCTGTTTTTACTTGCTTTACTTCAAAATATTAAGGTGATCTGAGATACAAAACCAAGATACAAAATCAATCTTATATTTTGGTAAATGTTATATTTCTTTAAGTGGAAACTCATAAGAGGGCTATTATTCATAATAATGCTACAATACTATATGTAGATTAATAAAATTGCATATTTCAGATATCTTTGATAAAAAGAAGTGTAGTTAAGCTACTTAGCTTATATAAAGTTATACAGGTGTCATTAAGCACACCATTGACTGGTTGTCTACTTCTGTAAACCTCCGGACCAAAATTACAAATAATCACAGTGAAGGAGCAGAGTGGTGCTTCCTGAGCCTGCACACTTCAGGTACTTCTGAATACTAGTATTCTGTAGTCTCTCTTAACATATAAATTTGACAAAAAGAATTCTAGACTTTAGGTCTGTTACCCGTGATCATGGAAGCAAATGTTTTCTTCAGGGTTCTGGCATCTTGACAGCGAAAGTCTTGTTTGTTCTTTCATTTTAGGCACAAATTTATTGCCATGCCACTTCCGTGCTCTTTCACAGTTTTCATTTGATTTCAAAATCTTTGACCAGGCTTTGGAATTCTATGGAGAAATTCTCTCACTGACATTTTCATTAAATAAGGCTTGTATGTCAAATGTCTTACACTGTAAGAGTTTTCAAGTTTGGAAGAATTTTTACTTACTTTACTTACTTAAATTTTTATTTACTGAGTGGTACATACTCAAAATTCAAACCAACTTTCAGAAGACATACATAAACTGATAGCCACATTCTTTAGCAGTTTCACAAATCATTCTCTTAACACAATTGTTATTAGTAATGCTTTATCTGCATTTTGCACACTGAAGTACTTACGATAAGTATTACAAAGTGACAGATTGTTAAAGGAATTAGTCTTTCCAGTGTTTGAAATACAGCTAGGTAATGTTTGCTGTGCAGCTAGGCAATACTGTGTAAATTTTATAGTGTTTCTGGTTTACTGACATACTGTTCAAATAATTTCGGTTAAATCCATGTTCTGTTGCAAATACAAGAAAAAAAAATGTATAGAAGATGTGTAGAAGAATTATAACTTCTCTTTTCTTCTTCCTCAGGAACTTGTGGATTTTTGTCTCTAAGTTTACAGAATTTGATGCCAGAAAGCTGCACAAACTGTATAAACATGCAATCAAAAAACGCCAAGAATCTCAGGTAGTATTTTCAGATCCTTTCTAAATACACACACATATATATTTATATATTTTAAGTATTATAACTCTTTTATTATGTTTAAAGGATTATCAGGAACACAGAAATACACTTCAAGTAACATTTATGTTTGTAGCAAAGTATTCTCTTTTGTTAGGATATTTTTCTAATGAATTCAGATGAACTATGTGATTTAGCAATGAGTTTTTGTACTTGTCTCTTTTAGCAACAAAATGACCAGAATATTAGCAGCAATGTGAATACACATGTAATTAGAAATCCAGGTAAGAAACCTTATGTATATTCTTGTTAGATATCTTAGTTTTCATGTTTATTTCATTTCATGTGTCTCCTAGATCTGTCTCCCACACTGCTGTGTATCATAGAGACAGGCTGATGAGAAAAACTTCACTAGTTTGCTCATGAAATCCAGCTGACTGCAGACTGAAGCTGGTACTTACTGGTTTTAGTAGCAAGTTATTTCACCATCCTTTAGAAAAATTTTGGTAGTTTTTTGTGTTTAATTTTGAGGAGGGAGAAAGGTCTACCCAATCTGTAAATTTCTTCGAAATTCTGTGCTTATTTGTAGCTGTTATAATGTCCCTACTGTGTAAAGAGAGCAAGCTACTCCTTGAAGTCATAGTTTATAATCAGGTACACAGGCTGTCTTTTATTGTTGACAATAACACTGATTTTTCTATGCTCCCACACCTGCTTCTTGTAATACTTGCTTTTATCTTGTGTTATGTAACACTTAGAGTATATTTTCATGGACTTAAAATCAGCATAATGTATTTCAGGGATACCACTGAAAGTCTTTCATTAACACGGTGTACCTTGAAAACTTATTCATGCTAAGGCCATCCCTTCTTAGAGAGGAAGTTGCTACCATTCTGTCTAAATTTGCCCTACTAAAGGCAGTTCTGCTCACTGCTCATTTGGACCACACTTAGCTTGACAAACTGAATGGAGAGGTTGAAAAGTTCAGTTTCTGAGTCATAACATCTACATTCTAGCTTGCTTCCCTCTTACTTCTGAGGTTTCTTTCACTTCAACTTGCATTAGTGCATTTGTCTTTCAACTATTTAGATCTTGTTTCTGTCAAATTGTAAGTGACTTTCATCCTGCTTGACAACTGACAGGTAGAAGTGCCATTTGAATTAGGTGAAGGAAAGACTTTATGAGACTTCCTTTTAACCTTCCTTTTATTAAACAGATGTGGAAAGGCTGAAGGAGAATACAAACCATGATGACAGTAGCAGGGACAGTTATTCTTCTGATAGACATTTGTCACAATACCACGATCATCATAAAGACAGGCATCAGGGAGATGCTTACAAGAAAAGTGACTCTAGGAAAAGGCCCTATTCAGCCTTCAGCAATGGAAAAGATCACAGAGACTGGGATCACTACAAACAAGACAGCAGGTGAGTTTCTTCATCAATCTTAAAATCTGTTTAGAATTTCCCTCCTGTTTTTGTAGTATGTTTGTAGCAAGCACCAAAATATCTTTTTTGAGTAATGCAAAATTGCAACTATGATATCTCTCTTAATACAGTTCTGTTGATTTCACAGAACCATAGAATGGTTTAGGTTGGAAGGGATCTTAAAGATCACCTAGTTCCAACTCCCCTGCCAAAGGCAGGGACACCTCCCACTAGACCAGGCTGCTCAAAGCCCCATCCAGCCTGGTCTTGAATACCTCCAGGAATGGGGCATCCACAACTTCTTTGGGCAACCTGTTCCAGTGCCTCACCACCCTTATAGTGAAAAATTTCTTCTTAATATCTAATCTAAATCTGCCCTCTTCCAGTTTGAAGCCATTAGCCCTCATCCTATCACTACCTGCCCTTGTAAAGAGTCCCTCTCCAGCTTTCTTGTAGGCCCCCTTCACATACTGTAAAGTTGCTATAAGGTCTCCCCGGAGCCTTCTCCAGGCTGAAGAGTCCCAACTCTCTCAGCCTGTCTTCACAGGAGAGGTGCTCCAGCCCTCTGATCATCTTTGTGGGCTTCCTCTGGACCCACTCTTGACATAATTGTGGCTCTTAATGTGTTCTCACTAACACTAATACAAATAATATCTATTTTTTAGATACTACAGTGACAGTAAACATAGAAAGTTAGATGACTACAGGAGCAGAGACCACAGGTCAAACCTGGAAGGAAGTTTAAAAGACAGCCGGGCTCATTCAGACCACCGTTCCCATTCAGACCACAGGATACATTCAGATCATCGTTCCTCTTCAGAGTACAGCCATCACAAATCTTCTCGGGATTATAGGTACCACTCAGACTGGCAAATGGACCACAGAGCTTCGGGTAGTGGCCCAAGGTCACCATTAGATCAGAGGTCTCCTTATGGTTCAAGATCTCCCTTAGGACACAGATCTCCATTTGAACACTCATCAGATCACAAAAGTACACCTGAACATACATGGAGTAGCCGGAAAACATAACAAAGACTGACATTTTCTGGACCTTCTTTTAGCCATATACAGTAAACTAACACAGTAATTGCCTTACATGACTTGAAAGATACAGACTGGATATTCTATCAGTAGCAGTATTGTTACTTCTTTCCAGGATGCAAGGTCTATTATCCCAACAGAAGAAAAATATTTTTGTATTTAAAGTTTATGCTGCACTGTGCTGCAAATGCTGTGGCACTCTTTTTTTAAGAAATGGAAGATGTTTACTTTTACAGGGACCTCAACACTGCCCCTTTCAGACTGGATCTTACTATAAAACTCTTCATGTCAAAGTGGTTTTAGGCTGAACACATTTTAAATTATGTTTGTAAATGAACTTTTAAACACTGACCTGTGCTCATATTTCAGGAAGGAATGAGGAGTTTATTTTCTTTTGTTTCTTAGTAAAGAACTCTCAAGGACTTTGTTCACTTCCCAAAGCTACTTGTTTACATTGTACACTGCGACCACCTTGCCGCTTTTCATCACAAGCTTGAATATTTAAATTCTGTACCTATAACTGTAAAATAGCCAGAATTTCTCCTGTTTGTGATCAGTTATAATGCCTTTTTACAAAACAGACAAAAATAATAATAATAATAAAAAAAAAAAAACCACAAACAAATGTCTGTAAATTATTGTAAATTAATTAAATGAGCTTTTTTCCCCTCTCAGGCTTTTTTTGACTGTTCCTTTCCCCACCAACTCAGGCCTTCTTGTCACAAGTATGAAACAAAATCAATGTACTTACATGTTTTAGTAGAATATCTGATGGAATCACTGTTCAGAATGTAAAAATGGGGAAAGGGAACATTTTATTCCATTTAGTGCTCCTTTTTTATGGATGCTTTAGATACGTGTTTTTGGGTTTTTTTGGTTTTGTTTGCTTTTTTTTTTTCCTACTAAACTGTCAGTGTCATGATTATTTGTAATGAAATGATAAGAAATATCCAACTAAACTGTGCTCTGGAAAGCTTTTCAGGTGCATTGGTTTTAAAGAAGGAGAGTTAACTATCTGAACACTTCAGAATCCAAATCAGCCAAAATTTATTGTAAATCCATGTGTGTTCCCTCTTCAACTTGGGCAATAATGTCAAATGTGCTATGCAGCCAGTTAATATTTTAGAAGATTTGAATTACTTTATTGACAGAATTGTTACAATGCACAGTGATTGTACATAGATAACTTCTATCTGACAAATTAAATTTAAACTAAAAGGACATGTGGGCTCTTGTAGTTTTCTGCTGTGTTTTTCTCTACAGCAATGCTTTTTCTCAGGTTTACCTTTAAAAGCATTAAACTCTTAAGTACTAAATTTTAATATGTAATGTGATGATTAGGGAAGATACTTAGCTTGGCATCATGTGGTTGGAGCTGTATCTGTTGCTCCAATTTTTCTCTGCTCTTGCATTGTTGAGCATTTTTTCCAATTAAACGGGTTTATATGAAAGCATTTATATAGCACCAAAATCTGTCCAGAGTATCTGTTAGGATCTCACTGTAGACACAGTTAGCTGCACATTAAGTTTTAAGCTTGTTTAACGTAGGCTGTGACTCAGTTAATTAATGCTGCTTCATTCCTTAACTCTTCATCTTCCCAGGATCTGGAGGGTTTTGAGTTGTTCTGCTTTTAAGCTGAATTGCTGAAGCAGTGTTGAGGCAGTGGAGTGATGTGTGATAAGGTTGTGCATGTGTGCCATGCGTCTTCTGCTTCCAGTGGTGACAATCAAGAAGTTGGAGCATCTCCACAAACACTGGCTGATCCTTACTGCTTGGGTATTGCACAGATCCATCAGTAGAGCACAGAGAGAACAGTCCCACTGAGGCGGGTTCACCATCACTGTAGCTGTATTTCGGCATTGTGGCTGAGCATGTCTAACATAACATGGTTAGTCTGCATCCATTTTTATTAAAGGTGTCTCATGTGTCTCTGAAATAAGCAAGACAAAACACTTGGTGGCTTTGATGATTTGGATCATTGGCAGTTAGTCTGCTTAGGCTGTGTTAACTTTTATTCAGTTGTATTCACAGATCTACAAATCACATTTGCAACTGTTTAAATTTTCCCCCTCTGATTTCAATTAATTATCAAGTATAAAGTTTGATGGTGGAGATAGTTTCCATTGCTTATGATGCTGACTGTTAACAGTGTATCTCCTACTATTTAGGAGAATCCCATGTCCTGTGCAAATAAGCCATTTATAATTCATTTTCCATGCACACAGATTTGGTCCCTCTTTTGTTTATTTTTAATGAAAAGTCTTGAAGGAATGTGTCCAGTTCCGAAGCATCCATCAGATAGTAATGTTGCCTGTCTGTAAGAGATTTTGGAAAGTAAGAATTCTGGTGACTGCAGGAGAACTCCTTGTATGGCTATTGATAAAGATTCAGGTGTTTCATCTACCATGCATTGAAGTCTTAAGATTTCCATTTTAATCCTGGTATGTATTTCTAGTCTACCATTCCCAATACTACCTAAAAAGAGTAGATGGTTGGTCAGGAGCTGTTTCAATCTCCAGTGTTACATTCAATGACAACAGCTTTTTTTGGTAGGAAATTACCTCACCATTACTTAGGAAGATGGGCAGGACTGAAGACACACAAAAGGAGATCATCCTGACACAGCTTTTCTTCCCAATGAAGCCTTTTACTGCACGTTTCTCCATGATCAGGTTTTATTTGAACAGCAAATTAATTAAATCCTCGCTTCTTTTTACGTACTATAGCTGAAATGAGGTGGTCTCATTTTTACCCGAACAGAAATAAACGTAGCCCATCTCTTGCTTCTATGAGAGAGTGGTGGAGACTATTAAAATAGATAATACCAGGAATGAGTCATCCACTTGTACTGATGAAGGTTTGTTTTACTGACCTACGTTGGGACAGATACGTAGTGCTGTCAGTTGTATCTCTCCATGCTTCTTTAAACTTGATGACTCTCTTATTTGTGAAATGCTCCAGAAGCAGTAGCTGAGAAATACAGGAGCAGAAAGAAGAGGCCGTTCATGGAATTCATTATTTGTTTTTTATCCCCTGCATTTTTCTTTGTAGTCCGATTATTCTTAAGATAAAAGTTGAGGAAAAAAAAAGACTGAGTAATGGCACATTCTGGTCTGCCCATCCTTATACTCTCACACTGTATGGGGTCAGTGAAAGATCTTCCTTTAGATGTGACCAATACTAAAACAAAGAATGTTCCTGGCATGTATTTCCAACCCCCTAGCCCTACCAATTTCTTGGTAACTATGTTATTTTTTATTTTCAAAACTTTTAACAAGTGATAAATTGCTCTGGGATAAATAATGACATTTAATGAAGAATGTTATTTTGCATAAAGTAAGAATTGCCATATGTCCTGTTGAAAAGAAAACTATTCCTAGGCCTAACATGTAAAGAAAATAATTCTACTTTTTAAATTATTTGTAGCTTCTTCATCAGCCTATTGTGGAAGCTGCTTGCTTTGTTTTACACTTTAAAGCTTAGCATGAGGCTTGTAATTTATATTATATCAATATAATTCCCACTTAAAATGTACCAGCAGAGTAAATTTTTAAAAATGTTAGATATTTGTTCATAATCTGTATGATATATGTTGTAGAAAAAATTGCCGGGGGGATGTTGCTTTACAGAAAAGTGGCAAGTCTTGGTCAAGTGTGTAATTTTTAGTTTACTCCAAAACTTCATTATTTACATAAACAGATAAATACAGAAAATTTGCACGCATTTACTGTGGATTATCAAGACTGTATTTCAAATTTGTTTTCTTCCATTGTATAATATGACTTATCTTCATGAACCTTAATCATTTACAGGAAGTAAACTGAGCAACAGTCCTTTGAGATACATAAGTGCTAGCTGGATTTTATGAAGAAACTTCAAAGCGATTAATTATAGTTCTGTGTTTAGTCAACACCTGAGGTCTGTAACCCCACTGTAACTGTAACCCCAAACTACTTAGTCCAGGCTTGATTCATTACACTACTTCTTTTATTCTAGCTCTAAGGAAAAACGTAGCCGTGGAATGGTCTACAGTAATATATATGAATTATATGTGGGGTAGCTGCTCTCTGATCCTTGGCTAACGGCTTCATCTTTCTGCAACAAGTGACCCACAGCGTTTGGCCACAGCAGGTAACGTAGCCTCATACGGAAGTTCCTGTGCACCTGGACTTCTCTTCCGTTATAGAAATAACATGGAAGACATCTCTCGCACGTATCGTGGATGTATGAATAGTCAGGCAGTAGTGCTCTGTTTCCTCTAACCGTCAGTGTTCCCTTGACGGCGTGTTTTCTGTTACATGATTGAATATAAAGAAGATACCGATCAATTTGCCTCCCACCGCGTGGCCACAAAGGACCCTGCGGCACCTTGAGAAACGGGGCAGCAGGACACAGACTGCCAGAACAATTCGTACTTTGGTCCACCTTGGGCAACATTTCGAGGGCCTCTGGTAAAGCAGCGCCAAGGGATGGGCCATGGGCCAGATCTTATCGGCAAACCACCACATGGGCACGCTGCAAGGAGCAGAAAGAAGAGGAGATTCATGGAATTTCTTATTTGTTTCTTATCCTTTTCATTTTCCTCTGGAGTCCAATTACTTACTGAGAAAATGAATCCAGCTGTCCCAGCTCTTTCCTGGAATTGATTTGCAAACTTTTAATACAACATAGTGCCTTTTTTGTGTGAAGGTTGTAAATGAAAGCCAGTGAAAATACACGCTACTCACTAAAGCCATATGAAATATTTTTCTCTTTAGGATTTCCTGCCAAAAATATTAATCCCAAACTTGAGCAAAGTGGTGGAACTAATTGTGAGAGCTGGGCGTTACCACAGTTGATCCTGTATAGTTGAGAGGTAGCATGTTTGCACCAACAAAAAAAAGAGGGCATTGCTGGAAGGATGACAGTCTTACAGCTGTCTGGGGACATGTCTACGTTTGTGGGAAGGAGGAGTCAGGTGAGTGTGTATTTCTCGGGTGCCAGCCAAGTGATGGCTGGGGAGATGGTGCCCCAGGGTCCTGCCAGTCCCTCTGACCCCTGCTGTTCAAACATGAAGGGCCCCAGCCCAGCTCAGAACTGAACGCTTCTGATTTTCTCAGCCCAAATTCCCACCCCACAGCTTCACCCTCAGTGTTCCTCATGGTGCGTTTTTATCAATCTACCCCAGCGGCAAGGAAGGAAAGCCTTTCTCTCAGCTCTCCTCTCCCTCTCACCATTGCTTGGCTTCTGAATCCATCTTCCCAAGCCTATTCCAGCTTTCTACCAACGCCCTTAATTGCACCCTCCAATCAATTTGCTTTCTCCAGGGCCTCCATCTCAGTGCACTCATGCATGTAACCTCCAGCCCCCCAACAGCTGAATTTTTTTAACGTGTGCTATTTCTATTGCTAGCCAATACCCGCCTTTACTTCTCAGCTGGCTGTTGCAATAGGCGAAGCTTGTACATCACTGTAAAATTGAAGCTTGAATTCTCATTTTGGTGAGGATTTTGGAAACCTAGGCAGATCACTCTTCCCCAAAATCAACGAAGGGTTTTGGTGTTTTTTTTGGTTTTTTTTTTTTTTTTTTTTTTTTTCAGAAAATAGACAAGGAAGACATCCCAGGGGAGAAGTTAGTTTGTAACATACCTAGGATTCCGTGAAGCATGTTTTGTTCTTGGGAAATGCTTAATGAAGAGTTCGTATCTGACATGGGGGCTTACTGTAATAACTGCTAGGCTAAAAATCATGTAGAGGAATGAAGGTGAGAAAGAGAAGGAGAGATATGGTGCAAGTCAGTTCTTAAACTGTTAACAAGGAGCTGGCAAAACTGCTAGAATGGGTAAAACCAGAGTGCTCCAGAGCACAGAGGTTTAATACAGATGGTGCTTGTTGCTGCAATAGCCCTGGTTTTGACAGCTCTGCAGACCATCAGAGTAGTTTAATGGCAGGTGAAATACTACAATCAAGAAGTTATCATCCTAAAAGTGGCTACTGTCATTTCATGAGCTTTATTGAAGGTGAGCTGAAAAAATACATAATTATCGAAGACTTATGGAAATTGCTGATTCAAGACTTTGAGAGGTTTTAAAATACAAACTTTTGGTCCTGTTGGAAGGCTCAAAGTTAGATCTAGATTGAGTTCATGCACTAAGGCTGAAGCCCAAAGAACATACTTGGACATTATTATTATTTATTTGCTAAAAGTAAATATTTCATTTGTCACAGGTTTTTCAGCAAGCTCAGTTTTAAGTCTGTCTTCTCTGAAAATAAATATCTGGAAATCATGTCAGAAAATCACATACCACTGATCACATGTAAGAAATTAATCAGAGATCTTTTATTACTGCAATACTTTGAGACCACAACTGAGTTTTAACTGCAATAGAGTTAGTACTTGCTGAAGTAATTGGAAAATTTTGAAAATAATCTTCTCACTCATCACTTAAAATTAGCTACTGGTTTTTTTTTGCAGTAATCCCAGCATTGATAAGTAACTACTTGTCCTCAAACCAGGACACTACCTGTAGTGTACAGACAAGTTAATATTAACAAATGTTTCTTTAATATTCTTTTTAATCACAGAGGAGCAAAGAGAACTTCAAAGCTCTGATTTTTGTGAGCATATAAAATCATTATGCTTTTAAGCGATACTTAATTTAATCTTACATTACAAGTTTCTGAGATACTTAAGAATATATTCCGTGAAACTGTCTATGCCTATCAGTATCATAATTAAGTGCTATGTCTTGTGAATCTTGGAATTGTGAAATGTAGTCGATGATTGAGCAACACACATAACTACAATGGCACTGAGCCTCCATAATAAAACTGTCGGAAGTCCATAGTCTTAAATGCCTTTCAGTTCTTTTGTCTGGAACCAACTGCTCCATCTCTTTTTGGTACTGTTTGCAAAGAAGCTGTTAATATGAGAGATGATAGCTTTCTGTTTTAAATTTTTAACTACATTAGATTTCAGGGGGGAGGGGAGGGAGGGGATGATATTCTTCCTATAATGAAATCTGCAGGTGGATTCTCTGTCTGGAACAGAATAGGCAGAAGATCAGTTTTAAAAGATCTTGAACAGAAAATTGTAATTCTACCTCACTGAAGTCTATCAAAACTATCAAATATAGAGCGGAAGGTCTCATCCAGTCTTCTTCCTGGCATGAAAGTAAACAGGGCTGGAAAATTACCCTTAACTCCCAAGATCTTAAGGGCTAAGTCACGTCAAATTCCAAATAAATACATCTGAAGAGTTAGGATCCAGATATTCACTAACTATAGTGCTGGAGGGAAACGTGCACAGGAAGAGATACTCCATAAGCTTTACTGAAAAAGAAAACGCAAATGAAGCACTGCATTCTCTCGTTTGGTGCTTTAAAACTGTCTTCTTCCCTTCAAACGTATTGTGCTGGGACAGTCTTTAGAGAGACGTTTGGAGTATATGCCCATGAGCTGACAGAACAGATCACCTCCATAAGCAAGTCCTCCATATTGCAGCACGTCCTGGTCAAGTTTTTAAAGTATAAACTCCTGTTCTATCATCTGGTATGTTTTCTTTGTTAGTGCGGCCTTCCCCATTCTGTTTTAATTAAGTGAATTCATTATAAGACAAGACCAGAATACACGCAGAGTACTAAAACAAATGAATATGAAATTATCTGAAAGTCGCAGTATGCCCAATTATTACAGTCTGAAAGTACGTATATCTCTTGAAATAGTTACCTTTGCCAAGTTCAAGGACTTTGCCAAGTTCAAGGACTCTGGCAATCATAGATGACTGCCCTTCTGCAGTTTCAAAATTCTAGAGAAAATCCATAATCATGACTGCAAGCGGCAGAAAACCCGACCCTAGTTGATCTGTCATAGAGACAAAATGGGAGAATGTGTGAAGTTTAAAGAGTTTGCATTATTTCAAATTACAGTACTGAAAACAAGGAAGTATGATGTATCTTACAGCATCAATTTACTTGTAAATTATCCAATTTGCTTTTAAATTTTCGACTATGCCATCTATACTTAAGGATCACTCTAGTGATTTGGTCAAAAATTATTCTTAATAGGGAGAACATAATGTTATTTAAGGATAAAACTCAAAACAGACCTTATTATTAGAACCACAACTTATGTTTCCATAATTACAAAAAAGACATTGTCATTATTATTTTGAAATTTGCTTACATTAACTGTGAATCAAGACATTTTTCTATTCATAACCCAAAGGCTTAATATATGGGTTTGTAGTATAATAACATACAGATTAAACAGATGGACTGATAGCCTGACATTTCTTTACAAAAGAAATGTTTCCAATAAATACACTGTAAACATTCAAAACTGAGGCAAGAATATTTTTAGATGGTGGTATTTTCAATTTTTTTTCCGTAAATGTAAGAGTGACTTAACTTTTGCATAATTGCAAACCAATTCACTTAAAAGTTAGGGGATTCCAGAACAAAGTTGGCTTGCAGAATCTTAACTCAGGCGCCTCTGTTCAATTCTTATGATACGTTTTTAATGACAGAGCCCCAAACTGCTTTTTCTAGGGAAGCCCACTTCATCCACTGCAGAGAGTAGATGATGAGAGTGCACTGGAGAGGGTGCATGAAGTAAATGCCGCATTTCCTTTATCGTTATTCAGTGTATGATCACTGAATAAAAAAACTCACAATTTCTTCTCAGGTGCAGTGGTGCGCTCAGTTTAGTACTGCAAGTGCTTTATTTAAAATGTATGTTTTATGAGATGAATTGGTGTTATTCCAGCATAACAAGGGGGACATGAGACACACATCAGTCAGTAGTAATGTCTTTTGAACAGCAAAATACTTTAATCTATTTTATTTTATCCTCACCTTCCAAATACTACAATTTATTCAGTGTTTCTTTATCCCTTCATGTCTTCTTTCTGCCATCAGGATTGACTCAGATCTCTTGGCCTAGGATTTTTTCTCCTAGCTTGCTCCTGCGCCCTCCAGGAAGGATCTCCGATGGCAGCAGGAAGGCAAGCATGGCCGGCACCAGGCGTTTGTTCCTGTTGGGGCACGCTGGGAGATGAGACAAGCTCATTTGCTTGTCTGAAAAATAGCATGTGGGATTTCTGATTACTAAACCCAGTCTTTTCATTGGCTCGCGACTTAAAAATAAAATACTCGGCAGATGTGGGAAGCAAAATGAGGAAGCTGAAAGCAGGCATATTGAGGGAGACCTGTTCCAAGTTATGCATCACTTCACAAATGTTGGAAATGAACTGGGTACGGATGTGGTCTTGTTTCTCTATGGCAGGAACTCGTATGTAATTCTCCTCCTCTCTCACACTTCAAAACTTGAGTGCTAAGTTGAATGAAAATTCTAAAGTCCAGCCTCAGAGTTCCAGCACACCAGTGGTGTTCTGACAGAATTGCTTCTTTTGGAATTTTTTTGAACAGAAGTGCCCATCAGGGTCATGAGTGAGACTCAGACTCCTGCCGGTACCTTGGTGAGGGAGCAGATGTGGAACAGCCACGACCTTCCCTTGGTTCTCTCTTCCCATCTGTTGTAAAGATGTTGAGTGGTTGAAAGCAATCTTAAAACTAAACACATTAGGCATCTGGTTATTGGCCTCATTGGTGTCCCACATACAAATGCCGTGGTATTCCCAGATGCCAAAATTACACAGGATGACAGAATAAGCAAGTTTTGGGCTATGTAGTTGGCATCATCTGTGGAAAGCATTGTCTCAAAGTAGTTAGTTGTCTCACCAAACACTGTGGTTGACTACTCCAGTGTACCGTCCATCTGCTTTAGGAGTGTGACAGCAAAGTAAATCTGTAAAGCATCAAATCTCTTGATGTTTGCCAAACACTGAACCTAGCTGCAAGGCAGATATCAGGTTTGGAAGACTGGCCCTGAAATAACTGTTCCACAGAGACAGTAAAAAAAAATCTGAGTTTCGGCCAGCTGTGAAAGAAGTCGCTCTGTGGTCATTCATGGGAACGATAGCACACAGCTGCAGATGAAAAGAGCACATCTGTCCCCTGTGGCAGCCAACAGCACCACCAGACTCTCACAGCCTGCCCCTCCAGTCGTCTCCTTCTTGGGAGCATGGGAGAAACGGGGAATTCACACAGAGTGGTGTGGTTACAGCTACTTAAAGAAAACATAAAACACCCTCTGCCAACGTCCTCTCCTTGCCACCCAAATAGAAGTGGATGCCACGGGAAGTTATTCACTCTGTCGTAACTCTGATTCACATCTTTAAGAAGCATAATTACTGTGGGGGGAATAAATAGCTATAGCACCCACAAGTCAGTAATTATAATTGTTTATTTAATTACTTATTAATTAATTATTTCGGATAATAGGATATCCATTTAGTCATATGTAAAAGAAAATTCTCTATTACTAGCGGAAGCTTAGTAAGGAAGAAATGCCTTGATTTTTTTTTTAATTTTTTTGTTGTTGTTACTTTTTTCAGATCCTCTTGTCCCATAATACCTGTTGGCATTTCTGGCTTACTACTTTCAGTAACTCAGAACTTTTATAACATTGGCTTAAAAGGTTTGAGATCCTCGCTGTCCTCAGACTGTTTTGAGCTAGGTGCCTGATGTTATCATTGTGGATGTACAGAAGCTTCCAGACAATCTGAACTACGTGGCAAACACCCTGTGCATCTACAATAGGATTTTAGACTAAGGAGTGGATTTCAGAAGTGCATTTCCAGATCCCTTCCACTCTCAGCACTATGATTTGCACTGTAGCATGGTCTCCCTCTGCACAGGGATGGTTAATTTCAGATGAAGAAGAAAAAGGCAAGACACCCTTCAAGCATCCAGGGCCACAGGAGCAGACTAAAGCTCAGCTGCTGTAACCCCCTTTCTCCCCAAAGGTGCGGGGTGTGGATGCTGGGTCACACAATCACAGAATGGTTTGGGTTGGAAGGGACCTTAAAGATCATCTAGTTCCAGCCCCCCTGCCGTGGGCAGGGATACCTCCCACTAGACCAGGCTGCTCAAAGCCCCATCCAGCCTGGCCTTGAACACTTCCAGGGATGGGGCATCCACAGCTTCTCTAGGTCCTCAACGTGGGGGTTTTTTTGCCTGCAAACCCCCTCCCACTGCGCTGCGTGACTTGGTAATGCAGACATGGCGTCCCTTCCCCCTAAGGAAAGCAGTGAAAGAGAGCAGAAAAACTGAAAAACTGTTGCACACACCCCACCCCAGGTAGGTCTCGTCTGACTGGTGCTTCCCAGCAGACGCGAAGATGTCATCGCTGTCCTTTTTTCGTGCCAAGTCCAATGCTTTCATGGCCACTCCAGGTCTCACACACTGGGGCACAAATTACCAAAGATCTGCCACAGTACCAGCTGGTTTAGCCATTGTTAGATTTTGGCTTATCAATTAAGAATTTTAATGAGATAGTGAGGTACTCTCCATTAGTATCCAACTATTCTGTATTATATTAAATATATTATAATTAATCTTAATATTATATTAAAAATAATGGCTTTGTTCTGTCACTTCAGTAAAAATGATTAGACAGAACAATTTGCTGTACTTACTTATTGAATGAAGAACTTGCCTGAAGAGACAGGTTCTGATGGATTATTTTCATTTCTCTTGATGATTATTTCTTCCCTTCATATATATCACCAAGGAACAGCTCTATGACTACTGTAAATGCTTGCTTCTACGTTTCAAATCTCTCAAGCACTTTATTATTTCTATGACCATTTTTTAGATACTAACTGCTCTCGGTTTTGCTTTTTAACATGATTTTACAAAGTGAACATATGGAAAGGGTTTTTTTATGAGTGAGCAGAAAGTATTGCACTGTTTGCTCATCAGAAAGCACTGCCTGAAGTGCAAGACGTTTATTTACTAAGCTCAGGCTCACTTTGTTTTGTAAACTCACTTTAAATGATGTAGTCTTTGCAACGGGATATCTGCTCTTTTCGCCTTTACTCTGCTATTCAGTCTTCTCATATGATAGAGATACATTTTTATAATTAGGGTTCCACTGAGTAGAGGATGGGGGGTGGTGGTGGCAGGGCATGTTCCTTCTCTTGCGGGTATTGGGAGCAGCGGTTCAGGCCTCAGGAGGGAGCTGCCCTGACAGCTACGTTAATTAGCAAGAGAGCTTCTGAAACGCCTCCCTTGGAAAATTCGGAGCACAGTTTCCACTTAAAGATGGTCTGCCTGCCTGTGAAAGCTTAACACCTAAATGGTTAAAAGAAATCTACTTATAAACGTTTGCGTGAGCAGCCACATGTAAATACTGATTTCTCTGAACTTAACAGCAATGGCCAGTAATTTCAAAGAACACAGTACCGCAAATGCTTTCTTTTAATATGGATGATTTTTTTCCTGAAGCATTAGGAATGTTCGGTTGTTAATTAGATGTTAAATATTTGATGATTAACCACCAGATTCTTTGTATTTATTTTCAGCTTTGTGAGTAGTTCGATTTGACAGGTGAGATTTTCATGCTTTGTAGGGTCTGTGTATTTCTCTCAAACCTAATTCGTATGTAAAATATATGTTAGCTGTACTTTTTGAGTTCCAGAATGGAGCAATCTTCTTGTAATGAATTCCAAACCTGAAAATTTGAGAATTAGACAGTTGGTACAATTAGTTTCAGATCTTTCTAGTCTGTGACGTGAGCCCTGTTTTATTTTCCCACTGAAAGAACAATCAGATTCTAAAATGACCACTATGGCATAAATATCAGGTCATCATGGCTATTTCTGATGTACTTTATTGTTTGAAATGAGTATCAGAAAGAGCAGCAGCATCAGAGAGAGGGACGAGAACAGAGGAGCAAAGCGTCACACATCTGAGAGAGGACCTTTAAATTCAGTGTCTCAGATGATGGATGAAGAAAGTGAAACTTTCATCATGGCTTTGGATGGTACATGACAGCATTGTGCAACCCTTAGGGCTCATGAAAAAGATCAGAGTGGACAAAGAGCAAAGGAGAGCTTTGCCAGCAATCCACTGATCTTAATTAAAGTTGAGGGCAGTGCTTCTCAGCCTTGTTAACCTATGCCTGACCTCGCTTAATCATGTCTCCCGACAGCAATAGGGGTTGTGTCAGCTTCCCTGAGTTGCTTGTGCCTCCAAAAGCCTGAACCCCAGCTGCACTTGAGGAGGCAGGCAGGGTCTGTGCATGCAGCTGCGGGAAATGAAGACTCCCAGAAGGGCAAAGGCTGGAAACTGGTGGCTTTCAGTGCCAGGGGAGTATTCTGCCCCACCTGCAAATCTGCACCTAAGAAGAGATTTGTTGCCCTGGTAGCAGATGAGGGACTGGAAGCTGCCTGTGGTGAGGTGCCCCAGCTGGCTGCACCTGAGCCCCATCGCGGCCCGGGGGAAGTGGCAAGTGGCAGCAGTGAGAAACTGGCTGCTGTGGGGCAGAGTCCCCATCTGCTGACCTGACCTGGGCCAGGACCTAAGGAGGTCTGCTGCTTGCAAGGGGTTGGGATCCAGGACATTGTGGGGAGGTTGCTGAGGCCTCTCTGGCTCTTCTCTCTATTCTCTTCTCTTCTCTCTGTTCCCCCTTTGCTCTTCTGCATGAGCAGCAGCAACGCAGCCAGGGGAGACCTGGAGCAGAGCAAGAATGACTATGGCTCTGGAGGCAAGGGCCAAGGGCACCAGGGCCCAGCGGTGTCACGTGCCAGTGAAAGGAGGAGCTTGAGGAGGAGTGGATAGATCCTGCAGGTCAACAACCACTTTTGCAGCAGGCATCAATTACAGGGTTTCAGCTTTTATGACTGACAGGCCATTTTCAGGATCAAGGAGTGTTAATTGGTCCCACCTGACTGAGTGTGGCAAAACATCTTGTTGAGTCTGCCCAACCTGGTGAGAAGAGCTTTAAACTAGGAACAGCAAAGGAGGGAAACGGTGATCCACAATCAAGAGATTGACAAGCAAAGGGTACGCAGTGACATGGACAGGAGAGACCTTGGAGCCAGGAACACAGGGCAGAAGGGGGCTCACCACAAGTGTGGGCACACTAATGAGGACATGCAGAGAGGACTGCATGATGGTGAAAGCGCTTACACACTTTCTGGAAAATCATCGTGACTGGGTGCTTCTCTGCACGCATGTAGCATGCAGTCACAAGGGACTTCACCTGACTGCCATGACTTTTCAAATATGACAGAGAGCGGCTCAGTGACTACGTCATATGCCTCAGCATCTTAGGATGCATCTCTTCAGGTCTCTTGGATTTGTGTATGGTCAAAATCCTGGCTCACCTGCAAAAATGGGAGTTTGTTAATTTACAGGGATTACAGCCTTTAATCTCTGCAGAATTTGGACATCTAGACTCAATACTGCAGTCCTCAAGGCCTGCACGCAGCTGTTGCACAATCCAGTAGTACCTGAAGGGCCTCAATTGTCTGCATTAAAATTTACTGCCTTTCTAAATTTCTGCTTCTGATCACACACCCACGTTAGCCCCTGGCTTCAAAGGTCTGAGCAGCTCAGTGCTATCTCCTGCCTACATCCAAGAGGATACATTTCTGTACTTGTCTGCCTTCAGGGTTCAATTTTGTAAGCATTTTCATATGCCCCTAGATTACCACATCTCAAGGTCAGTGTCATTATTTTCCCTTTGTGGCTTTGGCAAGACTTTTCTTGACATAACCCCAGAAATGGCACAGGTATTATCCATGTGTAGAAGGCTCTATGTTGTGAATTTCTTCGGTCTAGGTAGAAAATGTCTAAGTGTAAGAGAGCGAGAACACAGAGCTCTGTTAACTTCACAATGAAATATGAATTCATATTTCATATGGGCTGCATATCTACTTGCTTGAATTAGATTTGTGGGTGCCAGAGTGGGAAGGCATTGCTGAAAACCTAGAGATGAAATGGTAACTTCAGCTCTGCTGCTTCCTTGATAGCATAAGGCACTCAGTGCAAGGAAGTTACGAGAAGTGGTTTTGTCCTTTAGAGAAAAAAGCAGTTACTAGTGAGTGCTATGAGCTTGAAACAAAGCTTGGCGGGGCACAGGCAGGGGAAAGAGCTTCCCGGAGACTCAGGGATGCAGCTATCCAGCCAAAACTGATACATGATACTCTAATCCCTATATTCAAAGTTACGTGTAAGGGTGAAATAAATGAAGAATGGAAGAATTGTATTCCCCCTTTATGAGTAGGACAGACTGAATGCTCACTCTGTGGGTAAGGAACTGAGGTGGAAAGGAGTGGCAGCAGATATGCTCTTTCTTCAAGACAGAGAAATGCCTAATTGTCTTAGAGGGTCTAAACCACCAAAAAAAGTCACTTTGGCACGTAAGAAAATGGTATCCTGAGACTAAAAATCAAGCAGACTCTCTAAGTACACACTGATCCATACGCACACTTAATCACACTACTGAGGTGAAATTAGGGAAAAAAAAAACACTTAAATTGTTATCTGGGGAAGTTTCATTAATGACTATCAGATAACCTTTATTGTCCACAATTAAAATGCAGTTGGCAGCTCTGTGTTTCAGACAAGTACTCCACCAGAGGCTAATATATTGCCCTTTAACTGCTGGCAGTTTAAATACCCAGTAAAAATGTCCTCTGAGCAAGGCTGAAATGTGGAGGTTTTTTACTTCTTGTCATTGGACTAACTCCTTCACTTACAAATAAACTGCTTTTAGATTTCAGGGTTGCAGGTTTTGGGTGTTGTTTTTTTTTTATCCAGAGAGATATTACATAGCATGTTGATTTTAAGGATTTCCATTAAAATTGTTAGCACTGGCAGGCAAGTGATCTTTTCTTAATATTGAAAGAGCTGATAAGATTTTAATTTTTAAAGTGAATCTCCTTATTTTCCCCTCCCTCTTACCATGCTTTCGTTCACATCTCTGGTGGGATGAAGTGGATCTTTCCTGGTGAAACTAAACGGGAGGAAGTGTTCCAGAAGATCCTGTAATGGGCTCCAGCTGCTGACAGCTGTTTGCTCTGTTTGAGACAGTGTAGAACTAAGCCAAAGCAAAATCCTCTGAAATGTGCAGAACTAGAGATTTCACGTCTGCTCCCACCACACAATATAGGAGCAATATCCTAACACTTTTTTTGAACAGAAGTGTTCTATTTGGTTTGTTTTTTGTAACTGTGAAGTTAGACTTCTTACCAGAGTCTAAACCCAGAAGTAGGAAGTGTTTACATTTGTAAGGCTCCTCTGTTTCAGTCAGTGAAACAGCCATGTCAGGATTGCCAGGTTTTCTGAACAAGTCAACAAGAAAAAATAATGCACCCAGAGAAAGCCAAAAAGTAATCCACAATCTTACAAGGGTTAGCTGAAAGCTCTGCTGACAAAGAAGAAACTCTTAGCATTTCTGTCAATGCATGCCAACATGCATGTCAACTTGCAGAAAACTTTCAAGGACTCAAACACAAGAGGGTCATCATGGAAGGACTGGGTATTTTTTGACTGAGGAGCCTTAACTAATTGTGAGGAGAGGGCTCAAAACTGTGATTGCCATAGATGTAAGTACATCTGAAATTGTTTTTCACACATTATTCTTATTGCAGAGGAATACCTATATCTGACTTCCCATGGGACTATTTATTGATCTCTTAGCATACATAAAGGCCATCTCATTTGCAAGATGAGGTGAGACTTGTGACTTTTTTATATGCACATTGAAAAAAAAATATTCTGAAACGGTGTCATTTTAAAGAATCACAAACAGTACTTGTGACAGCGATGGTTTAATTATTAGGGCCTTTTTACAGGATTTGCAATTGCCTAAGTATTGTAAAATTAATAAATGAAAAAACCTCCAAATTTTATTTTTTCAAAAAGTCTATCCTGGCATCACCTGTCTCTCATAGCTTAGTATCAACTTGTTTTACTTATTTTACAGGGAATTATTTCATTGTGGTTTAGGCAAACTGGGGGAGAGAGGACTGCCAGCACCTGAGGAAGCAAGGACTAGATGAAGGCAGGTGATGCCAAACCACTGGCACTGCATCAAGGTCAGGACAAAGGGATTAGAGATGGCACCAGAGACAGTCATGCACATTACCTTTTAACTTGTCCTAGCCACCAGGAGGGTTTGCCACCACCTCTACAGAGAGACAGGATTAGAGAGAGTTATTCCTCTGACAAGAGATGCTACCTCACTTATAGGAAGTGGGAGTGATGTGTTCCAGTCCTAACAGTCTTTGAAGGCAGGTCTCATATGTGACCAAGCAGACTAGTATGAAAAAGCTGAGCATTTGTTCTGAGAAAGGACAGCTGCTGGATCAGGCCTTGGGGGTCTTTTCAAAGGGTGGCTGAGTTAAAGGATTTTATCAGATATAGTCAGGTACTGACCTATTTTTACCAAGGATGTTACAGGCATCCGCAATGATTTCAGGGGTGAGCTAGCTTTTAAAATCACTTAAGTCATGTACTGGACCTACTGTTCAGGCACTGCAGTGCTGAGGTGCATAGCACGAAGACATTTTGGGTTCCAATGCTATCTAGTTAGACTTCTTCAGAGTGAGATACCTTGGAGTAGGAAAGACTGTAAGGATCCACAGTAGTTGTTTGTAGCTTTTAGCTATCCAGTAGGAAATACTGGGGTAAAATTCCCACAGGGCTTGACAGCTCTAGCTCAGAGGTAGCGCTTTCTCTCCTCCACCAGAGTTCCCAGCTGAGGAGGCAGTTTGCACTTTCATTTACCACTGCCAGATAAAACCTGATAAACCCAGTAGCATAACGATTATTAGTCACCCAAGAAGGCAGGAAACCTTTGTTTAAACATCTCCTGCACGTAATTTAGAGTGCGGATTCCAACAAACATGGATCTCTCACTTTCTAGTCATAGAATCATAGAATCATTCAGGTTGGAAAAGACTCTTGGGATCATTGAGTCCAACCATCAACCCCACTCCACAAAGTTCTCCCCTACACCATATCCCCCAACACCACATCTAAATGCCTCTTAAACACATTCAGGGATGGTGACTCCACCACCTCCCTGGGCAGGCTATTCCAGTGTCTGACCACTCTTTCTGTGAAGAATTTTTTCCTAATGTCCACTCTAAACCTACCCTGTTGCAGCTTGAAGCCATTCTCTCTTGTAGTCAAACACATCAATAATTTGTCTGCAGGCTATTTAAGGGTTTTGGCAATCTCACCTGTTGAAACTGTTCTGCTTTCCATAACACACTTGGGTGGTAATGGCAGCAAGGGACACACCAAAGGACAGCCTAAATGATAAAACACGGCCTTTGCTCCTATGCAGACTGGTATTACATACTTTGTGTCATTGATTGGACAATGTAAACAGTCTGGGAATTAAAGGCCAAATTTATGATCAGAAGTCTTACCCACTAGCTGCTTTGGGAGGGGAGAAGGCACCAGTACAGAAAGGATGGGGTGGCCTTGTTGCCTTCTTCAGGTATGCTTTCAAAAGAAGTAAAATATTGAAAGTTTCAGTATACAGGCCAGGCCAAGAAGGTCAGGTGCGAGGTTCTCAGAGGCCAAGGTGTACCGCTCGGTCAGGCCTGGGAGACAAATATGATGCTTTGCACGAAATGCTGGGTCCGCTGGCTTGTCTCTGGCATACATAGCTAGTCCCTGAATAGGAACCTAGTCTGGAATTTAAACTGTACCCACCAGGGCATTTATTTGATAATAGCTCCCAGCTGTGAGGCCGCTGGCACTCTCGCAAGATGTACAAGATCAAGGCAGAGGAGGAACTTTAACTTGCCTCTCCCAAACTCTGGCAGAACACTTACACCACTACACTATAAACAACTGTTACCACCATCTGCCAAACACGAGTAAGCAGGTCAGGTACCTGCCAAAAATGTCCTGCAAGTAAGCCAGGCAGATGAACAACACGTGAATCTGGCTAGGCTGCAGGTACAACCCTCAAGACTGTGTGTTTTCTCTCTCAGCAGCAAAAATACAGGTTCCTTGGGGGACTTTGCTGGGAAAAGAAGAGAGAAGTAGAGATCCTAAAGAAACATCTGGGTTCAACCTGACAAGGTTTTACCGTGTATCTCAATTTTGGATTTAAAGACTTCACACACCAACTAGACATATAATATCTTTTGTAGATTCAGCCTCAGCACATACTAGAATCAATGACATGTACACGTTTCGTGTATATAATGGCTTATTCTTCTACTGTTACGGTATAGAAAAAAGTGGAAATTAAGATTTAAAACTGCAGTAATCATGAAAATAATTCCTATAAATAAATTATTGGCACTCCACATATGACACATTAAGTCCTTCTTGTATCTAGTCACCAGTTCTGTCACATACTCCTGCATGTATCCGAAGTCTGTAATCAAACTTACTGTTCACAGTTGATTCACTATCAGCAGCTTTTAATTTCAATGCAGCGTAATTTACATCATCAGATTAAAAGAATTATGAATCAGCTCAGATGCAACTGTTTTACATCAACATCACAATAAATTTACCTGCACATTTGTACTTGATCTGTGGCTGTGTTGCTCTCCAAAACAAGTTAATTAATAAGAATGATAAAATCTAATAAACAACATTGACCCACACAATCCTTGTTTGTTTTCAATATAGAGGGAGACAACTAGCAGCACAACACAGAGAACGCTTATCTTGTAAACAACAAAGAATACTTTCTAAAAAAAAAAAAAAGGGAGTCATTACTAATCATGCCTGGGCATTGTATAGATAGCAGTCTTTAATAGCTGGAACAGGGAAAGACAGAAGGAATAGGGAATACAGTTTGTATCAGTCAAGACACAGATGGGAATGAAAATAACCCAGAGCATGAAAATTTCAATGTAAAACACTGCAGCTGTACTTACATGGAGAAAATGAATGCAAGATTTGAAACTGTGCTATGATTCTGTCAAAAGAGAAGAAAGCCACAAGTCATTTAGGCTTTTTTACGAAACACGGCCACTGATGAAACTCTCATTAGGCAGTGCAAAGCTTGCAACATTGCTTGGCTTCACTTCCAGGTGTATGTGCCACTTGCACATCCTCAAAACCCGTAAAACAAATGCATGGTATTCATAATGCTATGGTAAGAGAATGTAAATAGCCAGTGATCTGTTCTCTGGCAGTACAGCAGCAGTTTGAAAGGAAACGCACTACTAAAGGGCTGTAAGAACAAAAGCGAGGTTGTTCTCAGACCCTGCATTCTCTCAAGTTCTGTTCCACTTATACCAGGAGCTCTATGCAGATTATTCTTCCAGCCAGGTTTTCCAGGAAGAGAGAGAAAATGAATTTTTGGTTTGACAGTCAGTTAGGCATACTAGTTCCTTTTCTAATACCCTTGATTAGGAACTGTACGTACATACAAAATGAAGGATTAAGCACCCAGTTCCCTGCTCAGTTCTGTGACACACTTCCTAGGAAAGTTGTGAAGACTCCACAACTACACAGAACTATCCTCAACTGCTGTTAAGAGCTCTGTTAGCATAGGATTAGGAAATACTCTGGTTAGAAATGCTCTAGAAGATATTTAACCTTTTGAATAAGCCACTAATATCCAAGGCATCAGCTAACTTTAAGACAAAGACCAACAACAGGTAGCATCAGTAACAGCTTACTAGTTGTTGCATTAAAATACTGATGATCATGCCATATTGCCTTCTGCAGAGCTTTGGTGGTAGATCAACACCTTTGAAAGTCAGCTCTTACAGATACAATGGCCGCCTTCTGCGTATGCTAAACATACATATATTTAAAGCTCCATTTGTTTTCTATAGTTGTTTCCACAAAGCATTTCAGTGATGTATCTACCACGTAAGATTGTTCCCCTCACACGCACCTCAAATTCTAGCTGTAACACAAGCTTAGCAAAACAACATTCCAAGTTCTGTTTATTAGGTCTATCTTTCTTGGTATGCAGCTGACATAAAATGTTGTAAGTTTTGGCACTTTCAATTTACCTTCATACTGTGTGATTAGCCCTGCAGCTGAAATATTACAGCTCCCATGTATACTTAGCAGATCATCTTGTTGTACAAAGTTCTGTAGTCTTGTGGACTCCTCTATACCATTTATTCTTTCAGTGTCTCAATCTCTTCTTGTTTTACAGCAAGTAACTTTCTCTTCCAAGGTTCTTCGGCCTGAGAATTCTCCAGTAACTTTTAAAAAAGGATTTTTGTAACGCCTCTCAAATGCAGCAGTATCAGATCACCGTGTTAAAGCTCCGCTAAGTATCTCTGCAAACACCGCAAAGGAAGTGTGTAAGCAGGATCCTGAGGGGATGGATCTTCAACAAACTGGCCTGGCTCGCAGCTGCCGGTCATAAATTTCACTACACAGCTTATTTAGCAGAGGGGAAACAAGCATCTGCAAGGAAGTATGACGACTGTACTCAGCACATTCCTATCCAACAAGCGATGGCTACGAGACAAATTGGGGCTTTATTTACATTGCCTGCCCAGTACATGGCCCACGTCCCCAGTTTCTCTGCACCCCACCAGGGGTCACTAACACATTACAGACGTTCCTCAGCAGGGTAGGCAACTTTATTCTTTTATCATAATTTATTTACACACTGCACAGCCACTCTTTTACACAAACATATACTTACTGGTATATTCATGAACCACATCTGAAAGGTTTTGCAGACTGACACATTGTGGGGTTTCCAAGCATGAAAAAAAAAATATATCCGTAGCCTTCTAAAGGACAGCCATTTAGAAGGCCCATGAAAAAAGCATTCCCTCTAAGCTTAAGTCGTCTCCAGAGACTATTCACTAGCTTCAAAATATCCACATGTTTGGCATTAACTAAAGCTCTCTTGGTGATGGCAGACTTCAAGAATGAACATGTGCAAATAACATTTTCTCAAGAAATCCCACAGCAGGAACAAGAAAATGCAAAACTCTTTAGGTACTCTTTAGGAATAATATTCTTTAGGAATAATACTCTGAAATACTACTTATCCGAGAGGCTCACAACTCATTGCCAGTATACATATATATCGCATATATATGTATATACATACAGGATCCAGGACAGACGAAATTTACTAGTATGTGGTACCTGCCCAATAAGTATATGCACCACTGCAAGCAATACTAGGTTCATCCATCAGCTTTCACCTAAGAGAACTTTAAATTCAGAGCATTGATGAGGAAGTACAGCCACACAAAACAGGGAGAAGCCTGTCACTACCAGGTGAAACCACAGAAGTCACATAATCAGACATATCATAAATCCACAAGTCTGACTCATCCGAAACAGCACCATCAGAGAGCACAGACAGAACAAGCTGTCTAGTCTAGAATAAAGTTTTACCTTCAGCCTTAACTCAGTTCTGACGACTTTCATCTCAAGTATTCCCAGAATAACACTTGTATGCAGTTACCCATCCATACAGGGAATTAATTAGTTCCTTTGAGAAGGCGAATGCTGTCCTTACCAGTCAACAGTCCCTAACCAAGCCAAGAGAGTCTTCATAAAAACCAGGAGCTTTCACTCCATGAATAAGCTACGTCTCCCTCCATCAAGGTAAACACTAGCTCAAGTTTGCTTAACAAAGGCAAGTGCTATTTCAGTCTTATTCAGATGGTACTTCTAACATACCTGTCCAGTCTCAGATGAACAGTTTTATGAGTGAAATAAGCCCGCCTTGGAGCTGGGTTTATAGTAGCGTGTATTTAAACTTCCACTTCTTGCAGCAGATTAAGGTACCAGTAAAACCAATCTTCAGGCCACCAAATCATTCTTCTCCTAGCTCCTCAGTAAAAGTAGTCAGAGCCTGTGGCCTTCCTCCCCTCCTCCTTCTAAATCTATAGATAGAATTAGCACCTAAGCAAGGGACAGAATTCAGGCTTGTGATTTCTCCATTCTTGGAGAATGACTTAACCTTGACATTAGAGGCAGCTGCAATAGTTATGTTACATGCCTACACAACTAGACCATTAGTATCTTTTAAAATGATCTGTCCACTGGTTCCATAAAGCTACATAAGTCTCCAATGCATTCCCTTTTCTCCTTTTGAAACTAGGAAATGTCAGAACTACAAAGAAGGTTCTGTAGTTCATGTTATGGTCATCTGAGCTAACGGGAAGCACTTCGCTTTCTCCCTCCAAAGAAGGGACAGCCATTTATTTGAGGGATAGAATACAATTCCATTAGTAATGATTTTAACTAGTGAGGCCAGCAAATCACCAATGTCATTACAGGACAAGAGACATGCTGTCTCTAGAGTAAGAGAAATGATAGGAAAAAACCCACAAATTAATGCAGTTAAAAAAATGTGTTAAACCAAGCACTACTTAGAGGGAGCACTGAGTATTGTATGCACATGTTTATATATATAATACATCGTTACTCAAATACACACATAAATATTTAATATATAAAAAATAAAGTGCTTTCTATCAGGTCCCAATGCAGGGACATTATAAAACATTTCACCAACTGCAAAACAAATAGATACAAAAAATGTACATCACACATACATGAAAACAGTTAACACAATATGTACAGTCTGGTGGGTGTCCCAAGACAAAACATCCCTTCATATACATGGTATATACATATATACTCATCTTTACTCAATATATTATGACAATATATAATTCAAAACTTTGTTATAGACAAAAAACCTCTACAAAAACACAACAAGGATCAAGCACACAAGTCCAAGACCAACAGAGAATTTGCTACCCTTGCCCACACCACCACCTCCACCACTGGGAAAGATATGCCAGTGTTCTTTTCTGGGGTGCAGTGCCTCCACATCCTGCAAGGCACTGTGAGCAGCAGCCGTGAAGTTAGCGTCACCGGTGGTGAGTAGGTCAAATACACATGAGTAAAAATAGATGTCCTTCACCAGCATCTTCTCATGGCATTTGGTGGTGGCAGTTTCCAGTGTGTACACTGACCGGGGATGAGCAGCACCACTCTGAGGGAGCAACTGCCCCATCACAGGCAATGGTAAGTGGCCACTATCATCAATACGTTCACTTGAAGGGCAACCATTCACACACAGCTGCAGATCCTGGCTCTCCTCATAGGCCATGACCAACTCTTGAGGCATGCGAATGGCCAGTGTTAAGTAGTGCCCAAGCTGGCGTACATACACCGTGGTCCCAATGTACCTGGCATGCATTTCAACATATTTGCCACTGACTTTCTCCATGATTCGCAAGCTCTTGGTGTTACCATCACCTCCACTTGTTGTACCATCAACAAAAGCTGCAGGCAAGTCATCAGTCACTGCTTGATATACTTTCTGATCTGTACAGTCTTGGTATGACTTAAAGATAATAGTTATCTGGGGGTGGGGAGGAGGAAAAAAAAAAGCAAAGTTAGTGGAAAAAAACCCCATCATTTCAATTTCAATCTCTTTTCTATTTGCAGCTGAACATATCTGGACCGCCCACTACCTCAGAGCTTCATAGTCATCCCCAACACATGCCTAAAGGAAAATAGTTTGTACACATGCTTAAAGCAGTATTTAACCACATGGCAACTGTTAAATCTGTTCTTAGGTTGGCCTGGAAGCAAGACTATTAGCATATGGCAACAGCCACAAGGTCAGGAAAGGAAAAGGCTTTATATTTAATTAAGCATCACAATAACTCCCTCCTGCCTGATGGCTTCTTAACACTTTGGAATGCATCCTGGAGTTACAGAGAAGTGTAACCGCCAAGTAATTCCCACAATGCTAGCCACTATGGCAAAACCAGAATGAGACACTGGTAAATCACAGAGAGGTGCAAGAGTACTCAGCTTCCCCCACCCACCATATTCTCATCACTCCTTTTACAGCAACTGTATGACCCTTCTCAGGGTTCTGTACACTTGTTGGATGTGTTGTCAGGATTAGCTGTGTGAGACTACTTTAAAAGCACTGATGGCTGATAAAGCACTAAATGCATCAACACAACAGGCAGCGAGATGAGATATGCATGACCAGAAGAACAACAATTTAAGTGCTTAGGACTCCTGGATCTGTTAGTCCTAAGAACTGGGAGATTTGACACTTCTAGTCCACTGTTGCTAAAAAATGTGCCCATGGAGACACAAAGCAAGACTGAAAGACACCCAAAGACATGCCTTTGAAAAATTACTTCCAACACAGAAACCAGGAGCCTAAAGCAATTACTCATTCTTTTAAGATTACAACTGGCCTTTGGATAAGCCACAGCAAAAAGTGTAGGTCCTCCAGTCTTGCTTGAAAGGAATAACCAGGCTATTTGGCAGACCAAGTTTGGAGTGTCTAGTAGCTTTTCCTAAAATAAGAAGTATAATGAGGAATCAAATACAAATATTAGAAACAGATACATTACTTCCTTTACAGTTTCAGAGGGGGGTGACTTCTTGAAAAGGTCAAAGGGAATTCTGCACAAGGAATAGGTATTTTAATCATTATCTCATCATTGACTGATTACATCAAAATTACTTACAGTCTATGATTTAAGCAGTCTGCTACAAGAGTCAGAGTACTCCAAAACATATTAGAAGGCATTTGCAATCTGATGTTACACTTTTTCCTCAAACATCTGTGCTATAACAACGTCACATTTTAGTTTCAGTTAACTAGCATACTTCTCCACCGCAGCTTTTGTTTCCTGCCCCTCTGCCCTGAAGTAAGAGCTAAAGGTTAAGTAAACAGCTGATCACAGGCAATCTGAATAAAGCCTCTGCCCTCATTAGCCTCACCTCTTCATACCAGTTGCATACGACCAAAGTCCTTCCTTCTCCCTCCTTCCATTGCAACAACTTCTCCTTTGGAGTATGCAGACGTACCCCAAATAGTATTACATTAGTTTTCAGTGTTTGGCTTGTCCCACTTGGTTGATGCTCTGTCAGTCTTTCTGTCTCACACATACAGACAATACTTGCTATTTTGATTTCATATGTTCCCACTGGTGCTGTTTGACTGTGATTTTCCAATGGTTTCGTTAATCAGTTATGCAGCCAGCTTGAGACCATTTGTAGTCAAGCAATTTCGTAAACTGATACCTGTGGACCACAGCAAACCTTGAAAGCCTATGCCCAAAATCCAGAAAACGCACAAGAGCCCTTGTTGCTGTAAAGCTCACCTCACAACTCTATGCTTAGTGAAGTAAGCTCAGCAACCCAGAGAAGAGAAACCTGAAATCTGCCAAGTGATTAGTATTTCTGCATATAATCCAGAGCTTCATGCACTAAATCAGGTCTTGTATTTTATGTAACACAGTTTTGATGAAACACGACTTCTATCTCAGCCTGCTCAAAAAAGCATTCCTATTTCCTCAAGCACATTTGCATTGCTCTGCAAGGAAAGAATGACTCACATTTCAACAGAAGTAAAGCTTTAAGTCTGCTCAGCACCTGAACAAGTCTGGAGTCAAAAAGAGTTAATGGTTTTAATGAGACACAGAACTGGCTGCATGATAAAACAGTTAAGCAAGGCACCTGGCAAAATGTATCAGGAAGGAGCCACAAAACTCTTCTCTCCAAAGCTCCTTCCTCTGCAAGAATGAAACGCAATTTCAGAGACAGAGAGGGAGAACAGAAGCCTTCGCCCTAAGACAAGATTAACAGTAACTTTACACACTGAACGAGGGCTGAACAACTACTAAGTGAATGAAGGCCTCATCGTATCTTGCAAGGATGCTCTAAACAGAGAGTCAACAGAGACCATTAAGACTTCCCAAGGATATACTCATATTTAAACACCGGAGCTTAAAATACTAAGTTTGGATATCGTGTTTTCTGTCATGTGACATCTCCCTAATCCATAAACCAGACCAGTAAAAGCAGAGTTCTGTAAGGTCCTTCCCTTATCACCCACTCCTACCTCAATCTCATGCCCTGTACTCAAAGATATTCATGAGCTTGTTGTAAAGCGAGATGAAGCAAATTTCACTGCAAAACTTTCTCTGTTTAAGTTCTCAAGGTAACAGCATTAAATAGTGAAAAAGGTTATTTAAACAAATTTAACATGTAATATGTGCACATGCACCTACAGTACTTTCTACACTCTGGCTGGGTTTTAAGAACACCCTCACAAAGCTGCTCGTGTGTCAATGTTTACAGACTAGAAACTAGCTGCCCTTTCTAAACTCAGGACACAAAATCCAAATAGCAGAATCTTCAGATGAAGAAAATTTTTTTGACAGTATCTGTATCTGAGCCTCGCTCTCTGGGCACATACAGAGCTCTTAAGCAACTGCAGTAAGGAACCCTAAAAAATGGAAGTAAGGTTGTTCCTGAGACTTACCTAAAGATAAAATATACAAACATCAGCTACACTGAGAGTACTAAAACCAAACAGCCCCCGACACACACACAAACATTCAATGTGCACCTGAAAGATTTCATTTTGTACTTGATTGCCCAACTCCTACTGATGCCAGTAACAACATCCTCACTGAGTATACTGATTGCAAAGATTGCTTAAATCCCACTGCACATGCAAAGCCTTTCAAGAATGGTGTTACTCAGCTACCAAAGTGAAATTTCTAGAAGACCTTCATGTATTTGTAGAAGGTGCCTGACTTGTGTGGCTTAAACAAAAGCAACACTTTCAACTCTGAGTTCTCGTACTAGTCTTCACTAGTACCACAATGCAATTACAATGCCCTAAGTCTGACTATATGTTGCTATTTTACTATGCATTTCATAAAAACATCAAATCATTTAGGTTGGAAAAGACTCTTAAAATCATTAAGTCCAAACGTTAACCTCACACTACTAAGTCCACCACTGTCTCTCAAACACCCTCAGGGATGGTAACTCAATCACTTCCCTGAGCAGTCTGCTCCAATGACTGACATCCTTTCAGTGAAGATATCTGTACCAATATCTAATCTAAACCTCCCTGGCACAACTTGAGGCTGCTTCCTCTTGTCCCATTGCCTGTTACTTGGGAAAAGGGAACAACATCCACCTCACTACAACCTCCTTTCAGGGAATTGTAGAGAGTGGTAAGGTCTCCCCTCAGCCTCCTTCTCTACAGGCTAAACAACCTCAGTTCCCTTAGCTGCTCTAGATCCTTCACCAGCTTTGTTGCTCGTTTGGACGCACTCAAGCACCTCAGTATCTTTCTTGTAGTGCCTCTTCCGCTGGGCAGCTTTCCAGCCACGCTTCCCCAAGCCTGTAGTGTTGCATGGGGTTGTTGTGACCCAACTGCAGAAGCCACCACTTGGCTTTGTTGAACCTCATACCATTGGCCTCCGCCCATCAATCCAGCCTGTCCACATCCCTCTGTAGAGCCCTTCTACCCTCAAGCAGATCAGCACTCCTGCCCATGCTAAATGGACCTGATCACCTAGTTGTCCTGTATGGGCCATGTGATGGCACTCAGGATGACCTGCTCCATAACCTTCCCTGACGCACCGAGGTCAGACTGACAGGCCTGTAGTTCCCCAGATCTTCCTTCTGGCCCTTCTTGTAGATGGGTGTCACATTTGCTAACCTCCAGTCACTGGGACCTCCCCAGTTAACCAGGACTGCTGATAAATGATGGAGAGTGACTTGGTGAGCATTTTCACCAGCTCCCTCAGTACCCTTGGGTGGATTCCATCCAGCCCCATCGACTTGTGTGTGTTTAAGTGGTGTAGCACATCGCTAACCATTTCCCCTTGGATTATGAGGGCTTCATTCTGCTCTCCATCCCTGTCTTCCCACTCAGTGGCTGGGTACCCTGAGAACAATTGGTCTTACTATTAAAGACTGAGGCAAAGAATGCATTAAGTACCTCAGCCTTTTTCTCATCCTTTGTCTCTATGTTTCCCTCCCACATCCAAAAGGATGGAGATACTCGTTAGCCCTTCTTCTGTTGTGAATGCATTTATAGAAACATTTTTTGTTGTCCTTTACAGCAGCAGACAAAGTAAGTTCTAGCTGGGCTTTGACCCTTCTGATTTTCTCCCTGCATAACCTCACAACATCTTTGTAGTTCTCCTGAGTTGCCTGCCCCTTCTTCCAAAGGTCATAAACTCTGTTTTTTGCCTTGAGTTCCAGCAAAAGCTGTCTGTTCAGCTAGGTTGGTCTTCTTCCCCATCGGCTCATCTTTCAGCACATAGGGACAGCCAGGTCCTGCACCTTTAAGATTTCCTTCTTGAAGAATGTCCAACCTTCCTGAACTCCTTTGCCCTTCAGGACCTCCGCCCAAGGGACTCTTGTCAACCAGGCCACTAAACAGACTTCTGCCCTCTGAAGTCCAAGGCAGAAGTTCTGCTAACCACATTCCTTAATTCTCCAAGAATCAAAAACACTATTATTTCATGATCACTATGCCCAAGATGGCCTCCAACCATTACCTCACCCACAAGCCCTTCTCTGTTCGCAAAGAACAGGTCCAGTGGGGCACCTTCTCTAGTGGGCTCCGTCACCAACTGTCCCAGGAAGTTATCCTCCACACACCACAGGAACCTCCTAGACTGTCTCCTTTCTGCTGTATTGTATTTCCAGCAGCCATCTGGTAAGTTGAAGTCCCCCATGAGAACAAGGGCTAGAGATCGTGGGACTTCTCCCAGCTGCTTACATAATATTTCATCAAGCTCTTCATCCTGGTTGGGTGGTCTATAACAGACTCCCACCACGATTTCTGCCTTATTGGCCTTTCCTCTGATTCTTACCCATAAACGCTTGACCCTTTTTATCACCATCATCAAGCTCTAGATAGTCAAAACACTCCCTAACATACAGTACTACCTCATCACCTCTCCTTAATTGCCTATCCCTTCTGAAGAGTTTACAGCCATCCACTGAAGCACTCCAATTATGTGAGTCATTCCACCATGTTTCTATGATTGCAACTATATCACAGTTTTCCAGCTTCGCAATGGCTTCTAACTCCTCCTGTTTGTTGCCTATGTTGCATGCATTGGCGTAGATGCACTTCAGTTGGGCCATTGATCCTGACACTTTTTTGGGGGGGAGAAGCCCTAATTCCAAGTGACTGTTCTCAGGCTCTTCTGTGGTTTCTAAGGCATCAACAACCCTTGCGCCTTTACTGCCACATGGATCTCCATCCCCTACCCCCACTAAGGTGCTGCATGCATTAATACAGGGACATTTCAAATGTGCTCCAGTGTACTCAGCACATCATGGAGCAGACTGAAGGACCTTGCTTAACACACCATCCTTCAAACACTGGCATACCGCTCCATGGCTTATCACTCATGAGCCTGGTTTTATCTCTTTCCTCTTTCAAATCTAGTTTAAAGCTCTTTCAATGAGCCCTGCTAACTCTTGTGCAAAGATCCTTCCCCACCTTTGAGAAAGGTATACCCCATCTGTCACCAGCAGGCCTGGTGTTATGTAGACCGACCTGTGATCAAAAAACCTAAAATTCTGCCAGTGACACCAGGCTCAGAGCCCGATATTGATCAGCTGTTTTTTTCTGTTTCTTCCCTCATCATTCTCTGCAACTGGAAGGATAGAGGAAAAAAATACACTTGTGCTCCTGATCCCTTAACCAGTCATCCCGAGTCCCTGAAGTCTCTTTTCATTGCCCCTGGATTTCTTATTGCAACTTTGTCACTGCCTACATGATAAAGCAATAATGGATAACAATCTGAGTGCTGCACCAGAGTAGGAAGTTTTCTCCTAACATCTTTAACCCAGTCTAGCCTTTCCACAACAAGGCACAAATCCAACTCCCGTATCTAGAAATGCAGTTTCAGGCATTCAAGTCTTCTACGCCTACTACAGGCAAAATTCCTGAGGAAGGAGTTCAGACAAAACCTCCCTAAGAATTAGACTTCATCCAGATATTAAAAAAAAACCAAGATATGAAATACTACATACAAGAACGTGACACTACTTACTGAACAGGCAGCAACTCTGGAAAAATCTGAAGGTTGTTGGTTGTTCTTTTGTTCTGGTTGTTGTTTCATTTTTTTAGATTTTTTTTGGTGTTTTTTTTTTGTTTTTTTTTTTACCACAGAAGGACAGAAGATTCCTGTCCTTCTATGGACAGATTTTGATCTTGCCTAGTTTTACTCATAATTTTACTGTAATAATTCCCAAGTCCATTTTCCTCCCCAGACGTTTGTCATGACTGGGTTGTACTTTCAGGCAAGGGCTTGTATCACCATGCAATCATGTGGAACCTACCTCCATACGGCTGAAGACCCAGGGTGCTACTAAAATTAACAGACTCACCCCATCCTGCCCAATTACTACTCCAAGCACAGATGGCCACAATGCACATCTTGTAAAGGTTACAGTCAGCATTCAGGTACATAACAAGGAAAGCTAGGTAGAGGCAGGGAATATTGATTACAAGTATCTCATGCAAGTGTTTAACAACTGAATCCTCAACCAGTGGAATATGCGCACTGAAACAGTGCCTCCACAATGTCTCTTATGACGTTAGATTTTCCTACTGAGCATTTCTTTTCCTAACAGAGACCAGCAGGGAAGCAGAGGAGATCCCACCGTGTGCCTGTCTAGTGACATGTAAGTCTGCATAAAGCACAGCAGGTCAAGCAGACTGCTGAAATGGCACCCTGATGCAGCTGAAAAAACACCCTGCTATTCATGCTTCTCAGCTTTATCTTCAGCATAGGTCTGCATGCCCTACCTCATGCCTATGAGAAAACATTCAGATGCTTTCCTTATGCACCATTTCAGTCTATGGGAAAAGAGATGGAAGGATGTTTAAAGAAAAACACAGCCTTGATTTACTAATGATTTCATGAAGAACTGGAGGATAGGTAGGATATGTTTCAGCAGGGTGTTTTATGATACCAGCAGTCTATCAAATACCCTTGGGAAGCCTGCAAAGGACTTAACAACTGATCTGTGTGAATGGCAGCTATTAAAAGTTCATAGGTAGATAACTGCATAGCATACATGACATTTGTAAAGAGGCCTTGCAACGCTATCCAGTTTTTAGAGTTCATACATACATATAGGAAAATTTAAACTTGAATGCATTAAATAACCTTCCAATCACCAACTGAAAGTGTCACAGCTTCCCTCTCCAGAGGCCTGCAACAGGTGTGAAGCATGTGAGTTTACCTCAGAAACCAAGCATCACTTATCACCTACTGAAAAATCACCTATGACAAAAGATGGAAGTAGAGAGATTTCATAAGGGAAAATCATAAGAACTCATTGTGAGATTTTGATTCAATAGCCTCATTTCAAGTTACGTCACAGGCTAGTTCCTTTTTATATGCATAGCAGGTCTTTTGGGATGAAACAAAACTCAAAGTTGTGTTTCAAATCCTAATGACTGCACGGTCCATCAAATAGCACTAGGCGTCATGTAAAGCAGGATTTCTTCATGTTTCTCTCCATATACCCATGCTTTTGTGGTGCACTATTTGCTGAAGTCAACATTATCGCAAGGACAGCAGCAAGAGGTGTATGGGCAAAAGCCACTTTGCTTCTTCCATGCATACTGGGGGTGGGGAGGGCAACAGTGAGGGCAAACTGGCCAGGGAAGATTTAGGGACTGTCTCAGTGAAGCTGCTGAGGCCAACTTCTCAGAAGCAAGAACTGCTGGGAGTGTTCCAAAACTAAATACAGCAATCCCTCTTCAGCCTGCTGTACTTCAGCAGCCTGCTTCTGTGGAACGGAAGCATCACAAGACATTTTACCATGACATATTCTGATTTCATGTCAGAGAAGGAGATGGGAAGGGAAGGTGTGTGAATTCCATGCACAACAGAAAAATAAAGAGGAAGTCAACCTGAAAAAAAGACAGTTCGGCATTAGATAATTTCCAAAAGGAAAGTCAAAATCACTCAGGAAAGCGTTTCGTGAATGTGGTTAAGCAAGAAGGTCACTGTTCATAAATCACTCTAGAAATCAATCTACTATTGATTAATTTCCAAACTACCCAGAACTTGACCATAGTTAAGCATCCCTAATCAATGGGAACTGCATCTAAAACATTCCACCTCCTTTGCTCAGGTGGACAACCCAAGAAGAAAGGTTCTCCCCCCACAGTAGGCCTATAAAACTTATACAACAACAAACAGGAAAGTAAAGCTTGTTTAAGTGCACAACATTAACGCTTAACTCCCATCACTGTATCTGAGAAAAAACTGCCACTTAAAATCATTGATTTATTCTCTGTCCTACTGCCACCAAGAGACCCACGGAGGCTTTAAAGACAATCAGATAGATGTTGCTGAGTACATATACATCTCTTCTTTCCTCTCCACCCACTAACAGCAGGCGTTGGAAAGCACTGAAACGTCTGTAACAGTTGTCCAGCAGCCCAGCAGCCCCACAAACATCACAGACAAGAAAACAATTTAATGCCTGACAAAATGCCACAGCTTATCCTACAAAACCATCTCTAGTAAGTACAGGCTGCCCTGAACACCAGAAAAGAGCATTGTTTATCTTTACACCAGTGAAACTCAGAAAGTCTGCAGATGACACCAAGTTGGGCGGGAGTGTTGATCTGCTTGAGGGTAGGATGGCTCTACAGAGGGATGTGGACAGGCTGTATCGATGGGCCAAGACCAACGGTAGGAGGTTCAACAAGGCCAATTGCCAGGTCCTGCACTTGGGCCACAACAACCCCATGACACGCTACAGGCTTGGGGAAGCATAACTGGAAAGCTGCCCGGCAGAAAAGGACCTGGGCGTGTTGGTCGACAGCCAGTTGAACATGAGCGGGCAGTGTGCCCAGGCGGCCAAGAAGGGCAACAGCATCCTGGCTTGTGTCAGAAATAGTGTGGCCAGCAGGACTGGGGAAGTGATTGTCCCCCTGTACTTGGCACTGGTGAGGGCACACCCTGAATACTCTGTTCAGTTTTAGGCCCCTTACTGCAAGAAAGACATTGAGGTGCTAGAGAATGTCCAAAGACAACCAACGAAGCTGGTGAAGGGTCTAGAGCTCAAGTGCCATGAAGAGCAGCTGAGGGAACTGGTGTTTTTTAGCCTGGAGAAAAGGAGGCTGAGAGGAGACTTTACCACTCTCTACAACTCCCTGAAAGGAGACTGTAACGCGGTGGGGGTTGTTCTTTTCTCCCAAGTAACAGGCAATGGGACAAGAGCAAATGGCCTCAAGTTGCACCAGGGTAGGTTCAGAATGCATATTGGTAAAAATTTCTTCACTGGAAGCATTGTCAATCATTGGAACAGACTGCTCAGGGAAGTGGTTGAGTCACCATCCTTGGAAGTACTTAAAAGAGGTGTAGATATGCCATTAGGGACATGGTTTACTGGGACTTCACAGTGCTAGGTTTATGGTTGGACTAGATGATCTTAAAGGTCTTTTCCAACCTAAATGATCCTATGATGTCCTCCAACAAAACTGGAGTAAGTACTACTTCTGAGAAATAAAGATAAATTCATCTTTACCTTCAGCAGGATGTCCACAAAGACAAAAAAAATAATCACCCATGATCAGCTATCTGATCATCTTACTTAAAAGAAAAACTGAATGGTAACTAGAAGACAAATGTTTTGATATTACTTAGAGGAGACTAAGTACACTGTGTTCAGTCTGAAATGATTTCCTGCAAAAACGGAAACCATGCTGCATAAGATATTTAAATGTTCTGACTCAGGGGAAAAAGAACACTTATACCCAACATTTCCCTACTCTGCTAATACCACTGATTCCCAGGTTCAAAGCTTTATGCCCAGTAAACCCCCTACAGTAACAGCTCCGTGTTTTTTTGCTTATCTGACCTTCTAGTCACTCTCTCACCCTCAAGCTATCCACAACAAAACACCAGGACAGGAAAAACTCACATTTCCAATTCCTGCAAACAAGAAGCAAAGTTTTCCATCGGCAAGCCCAAGCATTTCAGCCTCATTTGCTATTCAGGGACTACTACACTAATGATAACCAGAACACATGTCACAGCAACGAAAACCAATAAAGACTTTGTATCCCGCTAAATAAAGCACGCAATACATAAAAAAAAACCTTCTATGTAATGCATTCTACAATACCCTCACTATGTACTCCCTCTACAGCCCCTCATAGTAGCCATTTATTCTCACAAAATCCCAAAAATAGCTCCCAGGACAGGGAAGATCTTTATCTATAATTGGACAATGACGCCAGTGACCTTCCCAAAACTCATACAGGAAGTCCGTCAGAAAGAAAGGAGAGACGGAACTCAGTTTCCCAGCTACTTGGTGACGATCCTTCATTCTCCATCTGAAAGGCCCTAGGATCCTACATTAAGGGGCATAAACACATCAGACAAGCTCAAAAAAACCCTGGATTTTCAAGTTTCAGCTAGACCACAGAACATACAATAGCTTTGTTCACTGTGAAGAAACAGATGTTGCTACTATGGGCATCACAAATATGCAAAACACAAACAAATTACCAAGAACACTTGGTGAATAAATGCACAACTCCCACAAGAGGATGTACCCCTCCAATTAAGGAATTAAAGGAAGAGTTTTCCTGCTTTTCGTATTTTCCTGCCAGATGTGCCAGGGGGATTTATTGTTCACATTTCTTAAAGCACCCTCCTGGCATTCTCTTGTCCTTTATGAACTTACCGGATAGCCCTCAGACTATTAGAGTTACTCAAGTCTCATAGGTTATAGAGAGAGAAGATAACTGACTGTACACATAATGATCCCATCATTGCTGATGCCCTTAATGCTTGGTACACCAGAAAACTATGATAAACTTCAAGGTAATAACTACCTACAAGGGCAAGTGATGATATGCCCCTTTCAAAAGCACACTGCACATGGTGTGAAGATTAAATATTCTGTTCCTACAGCTTCTTAAATCACTTCCCCTAAAAAAGTGCATTCAGGAGAAACTAAATTTTCTACTCTTTTTGTCTTTGCTTTCACTAGGTCTGCTTTAGATTGGATTAAGTAGCCTAGTTAGCAATTTAGTATTTGCTTTGACTTCTGCACAATTAAGTTCAGCACAAACCTTTGTTATCATTTCCCATTAAACACCTATCTCAAATATCTGCAATGAAAAAGCAGCAAGACTAACAATGGATAACCTTATGGAAACTTTTCTTATGAAAAAGATAGAAGACCTATTTGCACACTCTCAGCTAGGGAAGAAACTATGTACATAAAAGTAACTGAATTGCTCTTCGCAGCCCTTTAAAGGTGCCTTAAGCTACCCTGTGGCCAAAATTAGGAAAGTACACTCAGCAACAGGTAGTCCACCACCACAACAAAAAAAAATGGAATACTTGCAGAGAAAACTGTTACAGGGATGAAACTAGCAGTGGCAATGTAGTTTAACCAGCCTTTTCTGAACCTTTTGTAGCCGGCTCCATAAAGAAATACAGGAAACAAGAGGACACATTAGAAATATTAAAAGTTATCTTGCTAACCTACTTGTACATTCAAACAACCTTCATTTCCTACAAACAAGTATGCTGATAAGTTTGATTACCTGCCAAAGAAAGAAAAAACTCAAGGGCTGTACAACACGTAACAGATATTAGCATTAGAGGCATTTCTAATATCCCAAGCCATGCATCTTATTTCATTTAATTGCTTCTGCACACTTAGCTGTACTAGAGCAACAGCAGGGATGTTAAATCACTACTGTAAAAGAGAAGTGTATTACCACTTTTTCCAGAATGACAAGTCAAAGAAAAACACAAAAACATTGAGAATAAATAAAGACAGCAGGTACTCCCATACTTTCCCCCAGTACATACAGATATTTATCTCCTGAAGTTCTCCCCTTGGTTTGAGAAGACATATACCAGCATAACATGCTACCACAGTGAATCATTTTCAGAATGTGGCTAAAAGGTAAGGTAAGATCACCTATCTACTACCATCACACCCTAGCCACCCACACAATTTGTACACAAGATGACTCTCAAAATTTTCCTCCAGAATTATCAGGAACAAGGAAATAAAGAACACTCAGCAAGACTTTAGCAAAACTGAGGATAAAAACTTACCGCAGATTATGAAATGCAGCTTTTTCACTTAAGAGTCTTTTAAAAAAGACACTGGAGTAGATTTCAAGGGGCCTAAGTCTTTTTTGAAAAACTTACTCAGGTTAGCCTCATTCCCTCATTTTATACTCCTCAGAACTCATTCACGATGCAGACTGATCTTGAAACAGGCAAGGGTTAAGAAAAGGTGATTCTGAATTTCAGTGATGTATCAGTCCAACCTCTGGTTTCTGGCAAATGCGAAAATCGGCCTCACTCATACAAGCACTGATATTAGTCAGTACCTCAATCTGCAATCTGGCAACTGTTTTAAAGCATTACATTTAGTATCCTTAACGGCTTATGTCGTGATATGTACAGGGTTTTCTTGCAGTGGGGAGAAGTAAGAAAAGGACCTGGTTTAAGTTTTGTTTGATTCTCAGAAAAGAAGAGGCTAGCAGTTTTAGTTTCCTAGACTACTGCACAGAAGATTCTCAAGTTGCTCCACTTCTTCACTGTTAAGGGCTAAGTGACTTACTCTACTGTCTTGCCCTTTTACTTCAGTATGCATGCACAGCGCTTAAGAATAATCCATACCTTATTTGTAGCAGTAGCGCTGGATCCTGGGACCACAGGCACATTGGTCACTTGCACTGATAAGTAGTTGTTGTCTATGAGGGGCCAAGCACCTTCTACTTTGCACGTCTGGAAGTGATCCTTAAAAGTCCTCAGATGAGGATCGCCAAACAAGCCGCAAAATAGGTAAGTAGGAGGAGGCGTCTTCTCCACTCCCTGATGTTTTCTGGCTTCTGTGTGGCCACTGTAATTGCAGGGATCATGGGTCAATTCAGGGTTGGTGGAGGATGTGGGTCCATCTTTGGAACAGTTCCTCTGGGTCATGAGGTCGCTGATCCCAAGCACTGCAGAATGGTAGTCTAGGTTTCCACGGCATACTTTGGAATTGCGATAGGTACATGCAGAGTACGCTCGCAGGGCCTTGCAGAACTCCAAATCAAAGCTCTCAAGAGCCGAGTTTAGATATGAAGTTAAGGACACAAAATCGGTGGTGCATTTCTGGATTCGACAAGATGTTTGCAGCTGGCAGTCACCTAAGCACAAAACAGATGGCACAGAGAAATCAAGCAAGCCTCTTAGATTGCAATACCCCATTCCACACCCACAAGGACTGTAGAAAACAACCTGAAGACAACTTACAGTGCTCACCCGTTAGGGAAACAATATATAATAGAGAAAAAGGGGCTGGGAGGCTTAAAGATAGCAATACAGACCACCTTAAAGGCTAAGATGACCCATGCATGACTTAATCCATTACTTGATATTGTACAGATGGAAATTAAGAGCACTAACTCCTGCCAAGTACGAGCCCAGCATTTCTTTCCAGACATCAAGGTGATGATGCAATTCTGTGCTTAAGTTAATCACTTAGTCAATAAGCAAGTCTCCATTTAGTCTTTCACTGATTTACACAAGTTACTGAACTTTTAAACAAAATCCTGCCCCTCAGAAGGATGTGGTCAAGGGGAAAGCGATATACGTTTAGACAAAAACAGACTGAATGAAACAGAAATCAAAGTTTCTTTTAATAGAAAGCAGGGTAGGGAAGTGTGCACACCATAAATTCAGTTTGCTTTATTTCCCTGGCACCGTCATAGCTAAAGCTTCACTGTTCCCACTTTCTGGGACTAATGAGTGAGAAAATCCACAGCTGTCTGAAGTGCAAATTGCCGGCTAAGGAACCCATACACTGCAACAGCAGTACCTCTGACACTGTAATTCAATAATAAGATAAGGGACAACGAAACCTTCTCCCCATGAAAACCTAAAGTATTTATCGGATGTATGCAATAGGTACACAGTTCAGTTTACATGAACAAACCAGTTAGACCTTATCTGGTCACCTGATTTCCACAAAGAAAGCATTATTACCATCCCAGCAAGCAAACTGGAGTTTTACAGCCCTCTCCTCCTCCATAGCTCTCACTGTCATGATCTGAAATCCTTCCAGATTCTCATGGCAGTTAACAATGCTGGTAACTTTTACACAAGAACGCATGAGGAGCAGAAATGAAATGAACAAGACTGCAAGCTGCATTAAAGGAAACGGAGCCACATGTTCCACAGGGGTTAAAACTAGGAGGACCCCAGTCAAAGAAGAGGTCAGGTTCCCTCCCATCCAAAGAACTGAAAACTGCCATAACAGAAAATAGACCTTCATAGAGAGTATGTGCAACACTTCATGCAACAGCTGTCAAAGCACCCAAAACAATCTACTAAAACCATGCTGTGCTTATTATTTCCTTTTATGACCTATAAAATTCAGTTGTGCATTCATTAATCTGTAATTTCAAACTGTTATTCAACCAAGCAGGTTTTTGAACACCACAGGAATGCTTACAAAGATATACGGAAGTGTGGAAAAAAAAGGGAAAATACAATATACCTAACAAATACTCTTTTCCCTCCCCTCAAACCCCTCTTTACAACACTTCCCACTTGTTTTGTGCATCCTCAAAGTAAAAAAGGCATGGGTCCAGTCTGATTTCAACAGCCTAATTAAAATGTTCCTAAACTCCTGAGACACAAGGAGTGGAAAATGGACTGAATAGTAACGTATCACTTTTCATTTTTAAACACCGTTGTTTTCTGCAATTCATACAGCGTCGAGAGGATATTATCCATTTCTTTGCTTGCCCCTTAGCTGGCCCTCCTGTGAGTCAGTATTCACATGATTTACACTGAATAACCAAACTATGAATTAATAAGGACAACATGTTTTGCCAGCGATGAGTAGCTAACGCAAATCTGTCAAAATCCCAAGACAACACTAAGCAGAAGCAGGAAGTCTCTAACCTGTACCCATGCGTGACTGTGATTGTATGAGTAAGCAGTAAGTTTGTCACTTGACCTTTGTGCAAGGGATATGTAGCTTTGTAAAAGAACAGGAAAATAAAAAAAAAACCTCAACAATCAAATTCTGTGCTTTCAGACACACAAACAAAAAAGATCTATGCCATGCAAAATGACACAGGCCACATTGGTTCAGAGCCTCACTTTCAAAGCATCAAAAATTTTCATGTATTTCCCTTCAGTTATGATTCGTGATAGTATTTTAATCACATATAAATTAGTCTAGCTAAGCAAGTCAGTCAAGTTACCTAATAAATCTAATAAATCTGTCCCTCCACTCTTCCTTGCAACTTTAGGAAATATTCTTGCTGCTTCCAGCAGAATCTTGGTACAGAAAGGGGTGAAGGAACAGCGATTTGACTAAAAGCAGATGCCCTCTCCCTCCAATTTATTTCACTGAAACGATAAATATATATAAAAACGCCCAAGCTGGAGGGAAACATTTTCACAGGACTCCCATGACTTCCAGGGCCGCACCGCCTTCCCACCCGCCGGTTCCCGCCCCGCACGCCGCAGGGCGCTGCCCGCACGCCGCCCACGCGTGGGGAGGGGCGGAAAAGGGGGGACGCGCCCACGCGGTCCCCGCCGAGCCCCGGCCCCCCGCCCCGCGGCCCGCCCCGGTACCTGAGCCCAGCAGCAACCCCAGGCCGACGAGTAGGCCGAGGGCGGCGAGCGACGGGCGGGGCGGCCCGCGGCGTCGCGGCGGCTCAGCCCCAGGGGC